>JBAJNP010000266.1:59237-112498 GCA_036877545.1 Yasuhikotakia modesta | reverse complement strand
CAGATGATTAGGTTAATAGCTGGTTTAAAGAACCTTTTCATGATATGCTAATTTTTTGAGATAGGAATTTTGGGTTTTCATGAGCTGTATGCCAAAATCATCATTGTGTGTAATGAATCTAAAATATATGAAAGTCTAATGTTTATCAGTACATTACAGAAAATAATGAACTTTATTCATTTATTCATTATTCAGTTGTGGTCTACTGGTTAAGGAGTTGTGCTTGTAATCAGTAGGTTGCTGGTTCGATTCCAGCACCGGCAGATAGCAACTGAAGTGCCCTTGAGCAAGGCACCTAACCCCCGGTTGCTGCAGGGATAGCTGCCCACTGCTCCGGGTGTGTGTGTGTTCACGACTTGNAGTGTGTGTTCACTCCTCACATGGATGGGTTAAATGCAGAGGTCACATTTTGGTTATGGGCAACCGTAACTGACAAACAGAAGGACTTCACTTTTATCACTTCACTTTCACGTCAAACCTCTCTTTATCTCTCTTCATTGGCTACCAATTGCAGCATGCATCAGGTTCAAATCTCTGGTACTTGCTCACAAAACTACCACTGGTTCTGCACCATGCTACCTTCATCAACTCATTGAAATATACCCTTCCAGACCTCATTAAACGACCAGTGCCTAATCATACCATCCTTACTGGTATGATTAGGGTCACCCCGCAGTTTTATATTCAATATCAACGATATTCAATATCAAATCTGTGGTGCAACGATTTTCCACACTCTGTTCGGTCTGCCTCATCCCACACCATATTAAAAACGACTTAAAACCCACCTCTTTCAGGAACACCTTAAACCACTCTAACACTCATCTTGCAAAAAAATCTCCCTTTCTCAACAGGAACCCATTAAAATACTAGAATATTGTATACTAAGAAAATGTTCATCTTTGTATGGCTATGCGTATTGTTATCTTGTGTTTTTTATCACTTCTTTTTTTCCCTCACTTTGTAAGTCGCTTTGGACAATAGTGTCTGCTTAATGCTTAAATGTAAATTTTACATGTAAACAGCAATACTATAAAACTATAGAAATATGCTTTTTACAGTATTTGTTAATTAACCCATTTTCCTTTTTGTAAATTAACCTATTTTCTATGCATAGTTTCAAGTTTTCCAAGCATAAACAAAATCACAATTTAAACTCCCCATCTTGTTTTCCATGACTGTGTGAACCCTGTTTCTAAAAAAACAGAATGACATGCACATTTAAAGATAATTTTATAGATATAATATATAATTCTTTTATTTAAGATCTGAATTTGAAAGACAAAAATACATGGTATGATTGCACTACATCATAATGTTTTGCACAACAGGCATCACATGTGCAGTAAATGAAAGTTCAATTTAAATATTAAATAACTGATGACAAAAGAAAATATGTAAACACTAAACTAGTAAGATATTTGTTTTTCTATTGCAACACTTCTGATTAAAGTGGTTTGGTAACAGTACAAAGAAAGAAATCAATGAACAAAACTCATTTCATTCCAGTTGTGGTGAAAAACACAGTGCTCCTCAAACACCCTTTGTAGCTACGCACTTATTTGTCATTTGTTTTAAAAATGGTCCATGGATTTAGTTATGTTGCATCATGTCTCCTCAAACCATGCTGAATATCTAAAAATAAACCTTAAACCTGGAACTAAATCAAAATTCCTGTCCATCTCTTTCTTTAAATCTAATAACATCTGCAGTTATGATTCTATGGGTTTATTTTTAGGAAATATATTCATAATGTTAATAGTCCTTCTGTGCATGTGTGTGTGCGTTAGTGGGCATTACTATTTTTAATTCCAGTACAAGCTGATGAAAGATTGTGATTCATTAAGGCCCCTATGCGGGATTAAGATTAGAACCGACTAAAGTAGATTTGATAGTTTATCTGGGAGAAAAAGGGGGGTCGGCAGGTGATTCTGTAAAAGACTTGAGCTCGTAGGCAGCACCACTGTCCACTTCCATTGATTTACGGGAGAAAAGGAGCCGGATGTCTCGATGGAGGTAGATCTTTCCAGATTTGGAACTCTGGAACCTATAGACATGAGAATACAAAGACAACAAGAGAAAAAAAAGCAATGAATAATGACAGTGAATAGTGTCATGCATACAACAGCAAATCATATTAACAGATAAAGTTTAAAGTATTAGCACCTGAATTAGTCTTTTTTTAGTAAGTAATTAATTTGTTTAATAAATGTAACAATTTTTTAATAAGAGGAAAAATGTTTTTTGCGCTGGAGTGTCTTGGCTGTGGGTACACTGGTTGTACACTTGATATTGCAAGGCATTATGGGAATTAATTAATAAATCTGTCCAGTATAAGTTTAGCCATGGCTTTTAATGTATTAAAACTGTTCTTATGACATGTTTTAATACATGTGTAAAAAAAACAGACTGTGCAACATGGAATACAACCAAACAGGTTTTAAGAAGGATTATTTTAGGTTGAACTACTTTAAAACTGAGAAACTTAAAAAGGTGTCAAAGAGTACCAATTAATATACCAACCAGTACTGAACGCCACTTACAGCATGTGGCAGTACTGACCTCAAGTGTATGAGGTAGCGTAGGGTTCGTCCTTGGCCCAGCACGGACGGCTTCTTGTTGTTTTGTCCATTGAACTCGCGTTTGACTGGGACCGAGAAGGTTCTCTGTCGCAGGAATGTTTGATGGCCAGCGGGCATTTCCCTCAAATTGTACATCACCACAAACATCTTCACCACTGTTTTATTGGGATTAAATAAGGTCTGACACAGAAAGACAAAAACATTTGCTGAGCATCAAAGCTACACAACATAAAAAATGTGCTTATAGCACAAACACGTTTACAGTTACAGTTTGTAAACTTCACTCAGAAAAGATCATTAAATAATTATTTTACTTTATACCTAAAACATACTTAAAGCATGAAGAATTCTTTATAAACAGTAAATAATTGAGTAATTTGATCATGACTAATACAAATAAATACTTCCTTGTGCCTTAAAAAAGCAAAATGACAAAGCAAAAGTACAGTAAGAATTATTATGGGGCCATTCTTGAAGATGTAAAAGAACGTGTTTATATTTGTACATTTAAAAAAAGAATATTTTAAATACATGTTTATGACTTTTCATGTTTCACCAGTAGAGGGCATGTGTATAACCACAAATATTATATTGTGCTTTGTTCTCACGAAGCACGATGAGGTGTGAATGTGTTTACAGATGTGTTCAAATGATTCATGATTCTCACCACTTGAATGGTTCCTGATGGAGGTACTCGATATCCCCTCTTACCCAGAGACTCCAGGTTTATCACACCCTAATGAGAGGCACAAGACAATTTTTCAAATAAACAATGAATTATTTAAAAAAATAAATGTTTAACTGTTTAATTTAGGTGTTGTTGTTCCCACTACTGCTACACCTCAAAACTCAAAAACACACAAAAATCATTAAAATAATAAAATACTCTTAATAATAAAGCTAACTAGGGTCATTAAAAACACAATTATGTGAATAAGTGAGTTCATTATGAGTATAAGAACATGTATTACCATGTATGGGGAAGGTGCATTATCATCAGAGACGCTATAGAATGACACATCCACAGGTAGGGTCATATGACTGGGACAGAAGGTTCCACTTGCCCCCACCTCAGCTGTGAAACCCTCAACAGTACCCAATGGCTCCAAACGATAGTTAAGAACACACTCCTAAACACACAAGCACATAGAGAAACAAATATGAAAACTGAAAATAAAACAGAATAACAATAAACGCCTCTTACATACCTGTATATACAATATGGTTACAAAAATTAACTATTATGCTTATAAAAAGGGGCCTGACTGATTTTATTTTCTGCGTTCACCTTTACCATAGTTTGTCTGTTAGTTTAGATTAGACAAATTATGAATTGCACATGTCTTAGTATTATTACTTTCACATAAGGAAGCTGAAAAGGAATTTCAGAGGCATCTGTGCAAGCAAGATTACGGATAACAAAGATAAAGCAGAATAAAGGCAAAAAATGTTGACAATAAGGACTGAAAGTGATTATTTGTTCTGTTTGTGTACCTCAAAGTTTCCTAAAAGGCTGAGGCTGGCAGGCGGAGCGCTGGCACTGAGGATCTGCTGCTGAGATTCATCACAGTCTTGTGATCTTTTCAAAACCCTGCAAACACACACACATACTTTTGTCAGCCATTTTGGGTTCTCTGTAGCTTTACAGATGACTCTGGTGTATGGCTGCGCACAGCAGGTGGCAGTGTATGTGGGAAATGCAGTGAAAAGGAAATGGCAATGCAGAAAAATGGAACAATGGCATTACTGTGGAAAATACAGTGAGGAAAGAAGGTCATACTTCTTATTGGCTGCCCATGGCACACCTTTGCAATGAATCAGAGACGTGTCTAAATTAAAATATCCTGTCTGGTTTTTCCTTTGAGGAACCTGTGGGAGAAAATGATGAAGTAGGTTAGCGTATCTTTTCTTATAAATGTACAAGGGACCATTTGCACAATGTTTAATATATTTGTAAGTATTAAATAAAAGGTATTAAATAAAAGCATTATTCATTAACCATGTTTGTTCCTTATTAAATATGAATATTTAATGAAAATAAATATTAATAATAATTTTCATTAACTATGTAATTTACATGGCCCTTAAACATTTAAAAATGTACATTTTTTTACCCTGTGTAATACTAATGAAGTTCATGAAGAATGTTATTTAAGCTGTAATCAGACCTTAAGCCTAACTTTAAAATCTGGTTAGGTGACTCATTGTTGAGTTCACACATACTATGTGGTACAAACACTGTTCATCTTAGTACAAAAAATCTTTTAAACTCTAAGCAAGAAATACATCTGTGTGTCTCTAGAGAACGTGAGCATTTCTTGCAGAGTAACAGAACCAGACACCCACACACAGAGAAGTGCCTGAGTCACACAGCACAGATCTCCTAACCCCACATAGTAAAGTTGCCACTATGATTTCAGGTATGACAGGAATGGTTTCAAAACACTTGTGGCCCACAAAGAGTTTCATTAAACATTTTGGGGAGGAATTGTTTCTTCTCTGCCTGTGACACCCAAATAGTGTATCATCAGAGAACCCCAAAACACAGATCTATTAAAGACAAGATATTCATTGTGGACAGCCTACAGCATTTGAAACAAACACAGTGATTTAGAGTTAAGGATAGATGAGTCACAGGCACGGTTTTGGGGCCCTTTAAATAATTCAGCAAATGCTGTGTTAAAGTCTCTCTGTTGGTGATTACAAAGGGATCTGTGCTCTTACAGGGCTGGAAAGGAGAGGTAGGCCTGTGCAGGGATGGAAGGCTTTTGTTGCGGTTCCGTCTATGGAGTGGCGATTCTGCTTCTTCCAGTTATAGCATGGCTTTAGGGGGAAGGAGGGGCTTCTCTGTTAGAAAAAGAGATGGGGAAAAGAACATGTATGTTGCATAGTTAGTGCTTTTGGTTAAGTTTAGACAAATTGTTTCAGTCTGTTCTATTCACAGCATAAACATCCCAAACATACAAGTATTTGGCATAAGATTGTAGAAATAAAACAATGTAACCCCATGAACCAAAGTGCAAAAACTGACTGATTCAGTGATTTAAGTAGCCTGTGTGTTTAGCACACAATGACTGTTTAGGTCAGGATTTTAAGACAAAAGGCCTTCTGAAATCTTTAGTTTTTTTAATTATGCCTAAGTGCAAAAAGCTGTGCTGTGCTATTTTCATACATTTAAAATTTACAACATTTCAAAACATGGCTTAAAAGGCTTAAAAATGTATGTGATTTGTGGGACAGACAAATACACTCACCGTATGACTGCTTTGGGCTGGGGCAAGGGCAGGACTAGGGGTGTTGTTGGTAAGCTTGGCTGATGTGCTAAAGGAGGATGTCCAGGGCTTCTGGTTCTCATCCATCTCAGGGCTAGTGGATCCATCTTGGACGTGCCTCTCTGATCTTTTCTCATGAATCACCTCTTTTGTCTTTGAGAGCTCAAGGTATCCAGTCAGGGTCAACCTATTCTGCTGAGGAGAGCTCTCACAGGTAAAGTTGCTTTTCCAAGTGGTACAGGACTCCCTTTTGGCATCATGTTGGTAATTACTTGTTGTTATCGGATGTGATTTTTTGACACTATGGTCTTCAAGTTTTTGGTTAGCCAAATTTAATGGTCTGGTGAAGCAATCTTGCTGGCTGTAACTAGAGTCTGGAGATCTGCAACCTTTTGCTGCTTGAGAAATACAAGCCTCCGTGCTTGCTACACCATTGGTTGTGTTAGTAGACTTCTTACAGGTTGGTGGTGATACAAAGCCATTTGTCTGGGCACTGTGGTCTACACCAACCTGCTCATTTTGAGAAGTCTTAAATTTATAGGTGGTGTTTAGGAAACTATATGAATGTTGCAGTCGCTCCTGAATCAACCTTGAGATGTCCTGAACAGCATCTGTGATCAGAGAACCTTCAGCAGACTGGTCACTTAGTACAAGACGCCTACACGTTGAAAGCTTTGGGGAGGTTTTTGATTCCACTCGATCTAGTCGAGTTCTGGGGCTCAAGGGGGTGTTGAAGAGAGAAGACCGGCTACTCTCTGGCTTTTCTGGACTGGTTCCATTGTGAGATGGAGGTTGGGAGACAGGGATGAAAGATGCTTTGGATTTCTTCAAACGTTCCTTGCCTTGTGTCAGGCTCCAGGGTGTTTTGTGTCCTGGCGGTTCATGAGCTGTAAAGAGAGCGTCAGGAAGATGAGGAGCTGAAGGGTCACAGAAATTAAGTCGCTGAGCAATACGAGCAATAACTTCTTGTCTTTCCTGAAGCAGGGAGCCAATGAGAGGGTTGGTTTCACCTGAGATGGAATTGGGACTCGGGCTAGGGGTCATTAAAGTGTCAGTGAGAGAGAGTGATTTCAAAGCTCGTACTGGTGACCCCATGCTTGATGTCTTCGGGCTCTCTGCCCCATTAGCACATGAGTTGTACACCTCTGTAGGTGGGACATCAACATTACCATTTAGCCGGGAGTACACCCACTTGACAGCTTTGCCTGGTGGAAGTGGGGACTCTGGGAATGGGGGGCATTTACGGGAGTTAAGAGGGCTGTGGGGAGGTGGAGACGGACATAGAGGCCTGGAAAAGAGTGGAGACCTTGGCAGACGAAGGGAATTGTGGTTCTCTCCAGCATTGGTGCCTCCCTCACCACTCTCCAGGCCTTTCTTGCCCAGAAAAGCTAGACCTGAGTGGATGCTACATTTGAGTACAGGGTATTTGGGCTGACGGGGCAAAGACTGAACCCGCACTTTTAGAGCAACACTGTGGGACACATTTGGGACAGGAAATGCATGTTCAGAGGGCGTCTGGGAAAAGTTCCATATCAGTTCCTCATCAGCTGCACTTATTCTGAAAAATACAGCCAAGAAACACCATCACCAAATGGGATCAGCAAGCACCATGTCAGTATTAGTTTAAAAATATACAATTATGAGCTTGTGTAGTAAGCTAGCAGTATGTCTAGCATTACAGTTGAATCTATAGTACTATCCAATCATTGTACTGTTGGATGCCGTTTCTGAGGTGCATAGAGTTGCTATCTATAGTATGGACAGCCTTCTAAATCAGTCACCTTATTAGTGTGTGCGTTACCTGTAAAGGATGTTTCTAGGTACAAGTCCATGAGATGCACTCAACCAGGCGCTAAGCTGTGAGAAAAACACATAGGAACGCACAGCCAAAAGCAAGGTTTTCTCCTCAATGAAACGATCTCCACTTCTGAAAGATATACAATATACATTATGCAGCCATACACCTCAGTCGTGTGTGAAGAAATGCATTTGCGAAGTAAAAGTGTAATAGAAGTGGTGTCTTACTGTCTGGGTACTGGCTGTAAGGTCCATCTCTCAAGTAAGAGAGCATCTTGCTTAATTGCTGGATCATTAAGGTCCGTGCCATCTGTGGTCGGGCCTTCATCACTATAGCAACAGTCAGGAAGCAGCATCACTTCAATCATGATGGGGATGTGATTGCGCCACAGTAACATGACCTCTGACCTTGTTCTTCTTGCCTGACGACACTGTATTGTGGACAGTTTTTTTGACAATTGAACCATTATAGGAGAGTTCACCTTAACAGCAATTTGCAGTGACAAAGAATCCTTATTTAAAAGTTATTTGTTTTTAGCATGAGGCATAATCAACAGTATTGGTGATTTAATAAAACTGAGTGGCAGTTGCCAGCAATGCAGGAGCTATGCATGGAACTGCAGACAGTGGTATGCCAGCTGGATACAGCATTAAGTAGAAATACCTTTTAGCAAACAAAAGTGCAGAGACCACTACAGAGTTCATCACTGTCAGTATGAATGGGGGTTAACTTAATTAAGCGACCATGCAGTTATCACTCTGCTAGAGGTAAACAGTTAAATAAATAATATGTAACTGCATGCTCTGCAGTTTGGACTGGAAATGGTTAAATGGCAGAAACGATGAAATACCTGTGGTATTTTGTCACTGCACTCATGTCTGTTAAGGACAGGCATAGCTGACTGGGCAGGTGGGCAGTGGAGCCCCTCGGTCCGCCCCTTTACTGAACATTCTGGAGTCCTTCCCTCAGTGATCAGGAGTGTCAAGAATACCAGGAATTCTTCAGCATCATACTCGAAGAACTCCTCTGCTGTTTCTAGAAAGACAAAACCAAAACACGGATTGGTTAATAAAGGGACCAAAGATATGTACTGATTAAAGGGGTATAAATCCTGTAGATCTTCACTGAGATTTGGAAGTTACATGTTTTTAAATAAAACTGAAATCACATTGATGTGTGGTTTCTAGAGGACCATATACCATTGTTTAACAACCCCAAAGCATATAGCAAGCCTGTCTTTAACGGTTTAAACATTATTGGCAATTTTTTAGAAAATGAAGGGGCTTGATAAACATTCTTATTTAAGAAAATTCATTGAGAACTTTGGTTTCAGGCGTAAGTTAATATTTTACTTTTTAGATGACACACTTAGACAAGATTTAAAGTCTACTGAAGTATTAAGAGTACCTTTAACTCATGTTTACATGAAATTAAACACACAGCTGGTTTCATCAGTGTTATCACATGATAACACTGTTTATCTATAGCAAACAATCTTTGCCTTCTTACTAGTTCCAAAAAGTGGGTTAAACAAATACATTCCACATTATTGGACCAGCAGCAAAACATACCTGATCAACTGGTATCAGCTGGTTATAATTCCAAAAACATGCATTGCAAAAACAAGTTAAATGTGACGCGAACACTGTCATTTCTAAAGACATTCCTCAACAGAGTTAGAAAAACACCCTCAACCTGTTTAAATATCAGCAGAATTTCACATGCATGTAAAAATAAACCTGACAATTATAACAATTAAGCAACGTAATTGTGTCAAAAAATGTATAACAATCACAGGAAAAGCCTGAGTTGCAGGTGGATCCACATTATTTGATATTACAGAAAGAGACTGTGATGACAACCAGAGTCCACAGCAGACTGGTTGTGCTAGTAATTATTATTCTCATCTGCTGAGAAGCAGACAGGAGTGAGATTCAGTACAGCAGAGCTGGTTTACCCACAGCTTTGAGTCACAAACAAAAGAATCTACATGGCCGTTGAGGTCTGGTACAGCCATCCAATAGGCCTATTGTTGTTCAGAGAGCGTCAGAGACCCAGAGATTGCGTTATCCCTGACTGCACACCCTTATTCTTCTGGTTCTATTATTACCAGGATCTAAGGATGTGCACTTTTAGAGTTTCTAATAAAAAATAACTTCAAATCAAGTTGGTGATCCAAACAGTTCTCTTAGAAATATCACTGAAGTTATTACTCTGTAATTAATCTTTACAGAGTGCTGTTACTGTATATTTTGCTGTTTGTTAGCCTCAGAAAATAAGCTCACTACATTTAAAACACACAAATCACCTTCTTTGTATTGCACTTACATTGTGATGAACACATTCAGCCTTATTTCCAGTGTGTTACACAACAGGCTAAAGTATGTTTTGCGAAAGAGAATCCACTACAGGTCTAGTGTATTTACCTTCATTACAATCCAGGTTTTCTTTAGTATTCATTCTTTTGCAAGCAAACAAAGATGTCTTAAAACCTTGGTGTTATATCGACATATTTGTGGCACATTATTATTCACTCATACATATTTAGCAATGAAATTCTTCAGCATCATTTATAAAGAAATGTACAGGTCTAGCATGACCTTACTCCAGAATTTGACATTTAATGACTGTTCTCTTGAAGATCTCAGAATTACTTTATTGACATAATACCAATACAGAGAATAGATGTTTAAATAAAAAAAGATGTTTAAATAATGTTACACTTAAAGTTTCTGCTAGAGTTGTGTCAAACAGCTTGGAAACCACATTCTGCAGCAAAGCTCATGGTGACTGAGTGTGTGCATAAACTTAGTCTATTTTCCAGTTCCATACCGGTGATCATTTTAGCCAGCGCGGGTCAGCTGGTCTTCACAAGACAAGTATACACACTACTCTTGCTTTGTGGCTAAATAACACCCTGTATACCCTCAAACACGGTCCTAAAACCAAATGGGTGGAGAAACAAAACGGCTGGATGACTGGGCCAGTTTAATATAGATTTATAACAGGTCACTAAGCAAATCAGTTCTCTGACCTGTTTGAACTAGTGTAGTGGACTTATAGAAGAATTGTAAATAACAAAAACACATCTGTGCATGTTGGACACCATATGGGTGTTTACTGGTGATTAAGTGTGAAAATGTCTAGTGTCAGTTAATGATGTTAAATCTAAAAGACACCCATATTTGACCACACCTCTTTTAAAATGACAATGTTTTATTTTTTGGAAAACTGCTCTATTAAATTTTTAACAGCTGTTTGCAGAAATCATTGTGTAAGGACAGATCTGTTAAAATGTACACATCAGCTAATCTAACATGCTTTTAGGGACAGATGGCATCATCAGACAACAGCTCTGCCCTGATCTGTGCCCTTGTTGTGTGGGAACAGTTATGTTGTCCTGGAGACACATAGAGCTTCATAGCACAAACAATAATAGCCACAGGAAAACTGTTGGTTCGGATGACAGCAAATGATTTTTGAAAAGAAAACCCATCACAACTGGACATATTTATTTGAGGTACTCATTCCGTAATTAATACATAATTTAGTTTTTTCTAGATTTTTTGGCCTTTGGTGAGTGAGGACTAATTTAAACTAAGCTTACTGTCTATTACATTAAGTTAAATACTAAGTTAAATACTAATCAAGAAAGTATTGTGTTTTGGCAGCATAATGCACTTATGTATCTGTAACTATATATTGTCATTAACAGTTAGTAATAATGCATAAACATGTATCAACAGTTAGTCAGTAATGACACCCAGTTACTTTACAAATTTGCATTTTGCATCAGGTCTGTTTCTTTGTATAATAACCTGCAGTTTAGTTAGTAAAAGCTAATTTAGTGATGAAGTAAATCACCCATTATTTAGACCAATGAGTTTTCTGTGTTTGAGTCACACTGATTCACAAAATCTGTGTGACTGAATCATTAAAAAACAATCCAGCAATTATTTATAAACTGAACATCCTCCTCTTTATGCGTGTTATCAGTGTATTATGTTATGACACCCTGTCTTGACATCTGATAATAGGGTGTGGGGGGGCTGCACCCTTATCTAGCAAAACAGCTGTTTTTGGCCTCTAATATGACTAGAGACTTATGTGGGTGTACATTATTTTAATACAAATTTCTACTTAATATTTGTAAGTAGAAATAAAAATACAAGAATCTAAATTCTGGAACACTTCCAAAGGACTGTTTTCTTTGTTTCGTTCAGTTGCATTGACATTACCCTCTTCTACAGTTCTAAAGTTCCAGCACAAACAGCTCTTTGAGTCAGCGGGAGGGGCTAGAGTGTATCTGCCCAATCACCACATCCCAAAGCCCCTGCCAATCACAGAAGGCAACACAGAGAACAGTGAGGAGTCACGTGCAGAGAGAGAGCGTCACCTCTAGCTAACAGCTGATGTGTAATCTCGCGCAATTTCCTGAAACAAAGAGTGGGCTCTTTGGTAACACCACAGCAGCTGATATTGATGTTTGTTTCTGTTTATTCCAGCCATGTTTATAAACATACCCATCAGTTTTTCATAAACACAATCTTAGAAAAGAACACATTGTGTCGGAGCTTCTTGAGTGGTTTAGCAAGGATAGTATTTGTCAAGCCTAACTGCATTTTTGTGTGTAAATTCTCACAGACAAGGAACTCCTCCCACATGCTTACTGCACATGGAGAAACCACAGATTGGGGGTGGGTTTGACTGATGCTGCCAGCTGAGAGGGAGGAGGTAAAGGGGAGAGAAAGACAGACAAAGTTTTCGTCATGTAGGTTAAAGGTAAAATTTTAGCAGGGGAGGAGAAAGAGAACATTGAGTTCAGAGGAGGAGGAAAAACAACAGGCAAAAAAGACACACACACACACACACACACACAAAGGAACTCCAGTACTTCTCATGTTTCTTTCTTTTTTTAAACAGTTGGTTCTCTGTCCAACAAAACAGACTAACACAAAACATAACGCATTCTTGCCCAACATATTTTCAAAAGAAAAACTTGAAGCATTTCTGTTCAAACATAGAGTATGTTTCAGGCCTTCATTTAAATGTCCACACACACACACACGGCCCTGACATGGAGATGTTCCCACACACACACATGCTCGCTGCATGCAAATATTTGCATATTTTTACCCTCACATGACACAGTGACTGTGAGCAGCAGTATGGGGTTGTGTATCTGTGAAAGAGAAACACTATTAAGTCTGGGACATGACACAGTAGTGTTTCTTATGAAAGACAGACCCATTTCAGGAACTTGTCCTGGCATTATTAGGTATCTGTGAGGATACTCACATTCATACCCCAGATGAGCACAAGACAACATGTCCCCACTCTATATTCAACCACAGAAGAGACACAACAATCTTTTCTATGCTTGACATCAGCAAACATGCATGTCATGTACTACACTTCTGTAATTTACACCTTAAACATATTTTCCAGTAAAGTCTAATTATTATTGGCTGAAATCTGTGATTACAATTTCCTCTTTCTGGAACTTATCGTATCTCCAGGTGCCTGTATAGAAAAAGACAACAAAAGTCATTTGTATGTAAAATGAAGACTAATTGGGTGTTGAATGTCATATGTTAATGAGTTAATGGTTGTGATGTCATTATAAGCAAGAAGTAAACATTAAAAGAATAATGAGGAATGGCTTAAATATTACTTACTCTCATTAGTAAAAGCAGTAAAGCCGGTGTGCTTGTATTTATTTATTAACCCCTTGTTGTATGAATTTCTTTGCTAATGGATGAATTAGTTATTATTTAATGCAATTATAATGCTGGGAAGATTTTTTTAAGTGAATGTTTTTTAAGTTTTAAAAGAGCAAAAATTGTTTTAATTTCACCTCAGAGAACTGAGACTTGGCATCATTGTCTGTAGTGCTTTGATATACTCTGCTCCTCCTGTCCTATGAAAACATTAGTCTTGACCCATATTTACAGCAAACTCTCAAAAAAAAAAACTAAATCTACTTCCTAGCTTCTCGTCTGTAGACACTGCAGAAGAGCATTAAGCTGTAGGTTTATATAACCAACAACTGCAGAGGGGAGAAAGATTTCTGGGAATTTTCTGCTGTACTGAGTTTAACAGCAGCTGGGATCAGGGTGATGGGTGTTCTGTGCTTATGTCTCACGCAATCCTGATGACTGACAGGGGAAGAGAGAAATAGAAATTGAAATGACATTATGATAAAGATCTTGTGTCACAAAGAGATGGTTACCCCTTTTTCTTTTTTAACCTTTTTTATTCTTTGTCTAGTTTTTCTTCCCTAGTTCTCTAGTATTTGCTAATCAACATTTATTAATTTAACATTTATGTGGATGCTGGGTTGTTTGGAGTGAGTTCTTATTAAACTGGCTACTTTTGCTGTACCTTCAAGAGTTCCATATGTAAACTACTACTTACGATTACGCTAATTCTCACTGCCGCAGTTCTTCGTTAAGAAAGGACAAGCACACTCAATAGGTGATGATGTGTGCAGTTATTCATTGTCATGCTCGTTGTTAGAATAATAATTTATGACACGTTGGCATGACTTACTTAGACTGCAATCTAAACACTGGAATATAAAGCACATACACTTTCCAGCTATACAGATTTTAACAGTTACTGTTCTGCACTGCTATGCAAAAGGTTTGATTGCGACATCCTGTACCTGCATGACTGTGTATGCAAAAGAGGCTTTATCGGTCCTGATGGAGTTCTGCTGCAAAAGCAGATTACAGATGACTCTAAATCTGCTTATTGCACGCACCAGCCAGATCAGTTTAAACACTAACTCAGTTCTGGCTCAGCACGTTTCTCTGCATGAGGCTGTGTGCTGTGATAAGGTCTGGTCAAAGGTTGATATTAACTTATCGAAAAAACACCTACAACTGCATCAAAAATACAACACCAACATCTAAAAAAACAAAGCTAGAAAACAAGCAATATTAATGTTAATGTCAATAAATGTATACAAAATTATTGTTGGCAATTAAAAAAAATTAAAAATGAAAAGCCCAGCCTTAACCGAGACATTCTGTGAATGGAGTACGTAATTCTAGCAAGACAGATATATAAAAAACATTATTATAATAAGGATCCACGTGTACAGCCTATGTCCCAGTGACCTAAAAACTCATTGCATGTTTCTAACTATAATCACACCAAGTAATTGGTTTTTATCTAGTGCTGAAGGCAAAATCTATCTTTCTCAGCTGTGAGTGGGGTTTACAGCACTACTGTAACAAACACTCACAACCACCAGTACACAGGCCATAGTTTCTTGCCTGACACACTGTTCACTGTAGCTCTTTGGGATATCCACAGTCAAGGCCTCCTGCAAAAACAATACGGCATTCTAAAATGAGTATAATTCCTCACGAAGCTGTATGACCAGGATCATGGAATGCATGATCTTTGCTTTGGACAACATGTTACAAGTGATGCGTTATGTAATGAGGTTACTTTTGGAAGATTGTTTAAAATTTTTAAATTAGATTGTTTTGGAAGATTTACTTTTTGTAGATTTATACAAATAATAAGCAATAAACAATAAACAAACTTTTTTCCATAAATGAAGTTCTTGTTGTTTAGGCCAACATTGTATGTTCTTTGTTAGGGACTAGCTTTTGACTAATATATTAAATATATGACATTAAATATTCCTAAACACTGACCTTGTGGAGTATAAAATAACACAAACACAGAACAAATACACAGAACTTGCACCCAAACATTGCCACACAAACACACAGACACAAATCTGATGCTTAAGAGTCTATATTTGTCCTGTCAGGACACAGTTGTGTGGGCAAAGAGGTCACTACCTGATTTGGGAACACACAGAACACTTCCAACATACAGCTCATATGGAGAGTCTAACAACTACATAAACAGTCAAGGGCTGAAACTGATCCCTGGAATGGCTGAAACACTGAGGTCAACAATAAACAGCGTTGACAATCTATTTCAGCAAAGTGTGAGAATCAAACATGATAATTAACTTGGAAGATTAATAAAATGAGCTATTTGAAAATAAGCTATTTGATAAGGCCAGATAATTAATTTTTCCAAGTTCCAATGCAAAAAGGGCATTTAAAAAAGTGAAATCAGAATGACAGTTAACTAAAACAATTTGGTTACTGGTCAACATTATAATATATAGTATAAGTATAACATAATATAGTATAAGTGTAACATAATATATATATATATACAGTATAACATAATAGCCTGCACAAACTAAGATATGCCATAGAACAAGGGAATTTGAATTGTGCTTAGCAAGTTATCACATTTTTCATCAAATACTTTTTCTTACTAGAAACATTTGAAATAAATAACATGGAAAATAAAATTGGATCAATTTTGATCTCATGCTCAACAGAGATCCAAGCCATGTGTTTATAGCACAACACCTTCATTTTTCAAAGGGTTTTTGAAAGACAAGCAGAACAGACCTAATTTAGAGATCTCTCCCTAAATTTTCTTCTGTCTTGCTCTCTCTGCAATGAAAGCTACATCACTCACTACTGCATCTGCTGAGCAGAACACACAGAACAGAGAGGAATTCATTATGCAGAGAAAGAAGAAATAAGGAAACAGAGGAAGAAGCCAATGCCAGTAGTGTAAGTGGATCAGCAGAACTGCAGTGTGTCATGTGTCTGTCACATTCCCATAAGGGATGTTGGCACTGATCTGACTGGCACGAGTGGAATTACATTGTATCTTTATATTTACAGAACCTTTTTAAAAAGGCCATAAGTCTGATGCTTCATTACTAATAAATGGTTCTGTTAAGAGATGGGAAAAAAGTCCCTGGGACTGAAGGGCAATCAGCTGGAATGGAGTGTTCCTTTCAAAAAACCTTAAAAATTAAACAAAGAAACAATAATCAATAAAGAAATAATTTTAGCGATAATTTTTGTAATGGAAGTGTCCTGTATGATTTTGAAAATGTCACATTAGATCTAGCAGCAGCATCTTGGGCTATTTCTGAAGAGTTACTTACTGGGGTAAGCAGGCAGGATGTGTGTGAGTTAAAGTGACATAGAACGTGATTGAACTTGTGAGATTATGTGCGTCTGCCATGACATACCTACTTAAAAAATCTACAACTCGGTCACAGTATCATTTCAATGGTAGTCAGTGGCAGAAAGATACAAGATAACACAATGTGTCACTCTCATGAGAAACAGAACTATAGCTAGGAATGAACTATCAGAGACTCGGGGATGACAGAAACCCTAGAACATAATATAGAAAAAACATTTGGGAACTCCTTTTTGTGTGGACTTTGTAACTTTTCATTCCCCTTCAAGTTCAGATACAAAATTTGATTTATACAGTCAAATGGACTAATTACATAAACTACAGGCCTGTTTACACCAAGACTGTAAACCTATGAAGTATTCATTATATATAAGTATAATGAAAACAATATTAGTATCTACATCAATAGACAGTAACATTGTTTCTTCCAAGCTCATGTGCTGCAGTGCATGCATGAGCCAGTAAAATGTGAATGGCTGTCAATGTTTAAATTTCATCAACTGAAATTTTTTTTTACAACCATTGCTATAACCTCCAGTCTAAAGGATGGTTGACCCAGTGGGTGAATGATGGGTACAAGACAGAAATAGAGAGACAGAGAAAGACAGGTCAACCTTAGTGACTGATCTAAATGTACCCCTATAATTAGCTCCTAAAACGAGCTGTGAATAGAAGCCGACCACACCATGACATATATCACAGCAGTCTGTCAACTGAGCAGCTCAGTTCTCTGCCTAGTAAGCTACCTTACTGTCTACCATTTACATACAGTATGCAGCAATCTTCTAAGACAACATCCAAACTGAAATGCGACCTCACAAGTGCTTTGTTTAAAATGCTCTGCAATGCAGCATCTCTGTGTGCCACACAAATACATCCAGCTCACAAATAATAGTCATCATTCTTGAGGTAGTTTGTGTGTGTGTCATGGGTGTCAGCGTGTTGTAATTGTCAGAGCAGTTTTTCCATGGCCTGCTGTGAAGTCTTTGTTCTCTGTTGTAAACACAAAGAGACTTTATCCATTCAGGGTTTTGCCTGCCTTCTCCACGCCTGCTTTTCACCAGTTCACCCTCTCTGTAAATTCCTACTCAAATCTCAACACTTGGCAGCTATTTACTTTGCTTTATGTCTCATGGGAGGTGAAATGTTGTCTTTGGTTTGTTTTTGTTTGCGGAAAGGTTTCAGTCTGCTGCAAGGTTCCTATCTCATTACACTTTTGCAGTGAGAAAAACTGTAACTGAGTCTTGTTTGTCCAGCAAACACAAGAAATCACCAGGAAACTTTACCTCTCAGATTTGCCTCTCCAAACTTTCCTCCCAGGTTCAGTGGGGGCAGACTTCAAACTCACATAGCAACAAGCTCTGCACTGTGATTGGTTAGTGGCTTTTTGCCAAGCCATGAAAACAGTTTCCTGTCTATGGGCCAAAGAGAAAGTGTCTGTGTGTGAGCGTTTTGGGTAGCTGCTGAAGTTGTGTACACATATAATGATAATATGATTATATAAAAGTAAAATGAGTATAAGTGTAACATATACTGTGTCTATATGAGTAAATATAGACACAGGTAACAAATACAAGGATTTTCTAACATAGCTATTAAGCCCAAGATTTTAATTATAGTAAAGTTGGTAAAGTGAGCACACAATCATACTAAAGTCGGCAGAGAGTCTGTAAAATAATTTAAAATCTGTATGACTTTGAAACAAAATACAGTGAATATAAACGAGAAGTTGCGGCCAACTTCAGGATTGTAACTCTTCAAATAAAACAATGTACTGACTGAGACACAGAAAGCATGGATTGCTTTTTTCCACTCAGAATTGACTGGATCTTGTTATGTGGGCATTTTGTTTAGGATTGGAGCTGGAAGTAAAGAGATAGCTGGAGGGGAGTGGTTAAAGAATGTTCTGCCCAATCAGTCACACTGACATCATCAGAAAAAGACTGCAATTCCAGTGGGTTTCAAATGCTGATTGAAGTTTATTAAGTTTTTTTTTGTTGACCACAAAACCAGTAATGTGTACTAGCAAATAAGGTCAGTGTTGATTTTATATGGACTTTGTTAGGACATTTTGACTTCAGTACAATACTTGAATAACACATTTTGATACTAACTTTCAAAAAACTAAAACCTAAAGCAATTAAAAACTTCCATTTACAATAAGGTTCAATTCATTAATAGTACTTAATTAGCTAACAAGGACTAACAATGGGCATTAGCTGTTTTGTTATTATTTTGTAGCATTAATAACCTTGGTAATGTTAGTTTATAACAATGTTCATTAGTAAATGTTAACAAACACAACTTTTGATTTTAAAATGTATTACTACACATTTAAGTTAACATTAAGATATATGTAATCTAATAAATGCTGTAGAAGAGTGATGAAACATTACTGTGAAGGGGCACCTGCCCCTTTGCCTCTTGATGCCCAAAGTGCCCTTTTGTAAGGGCAATACAATTTTTTTTCCTTTTTTTTGTGAAGGAATGCCCAATTTAACTAGTATTTAACTAGTAGTAAAATTAATGATGAATAATTTAGCCGTAAATAAAATCACCCACATGATAACCTTTCACGTGACCTGATGACCTCATCAGACATGGACGATACCTCACGCTCAGTCATCACTTCACTATCATCTGTGCCGTGCCAGCAACTAAGTAAGAGTGGTTCTAAGCGGAATGGTGTGCTTGTTTACTTATCATTATTCTTATTTTACAAGTGAAGGAAGGGAACATGCACAGCTTTTGTTTAAATCGCTGTTTAGCCTGCCGCAAACGCCACACAGCGGCACCATAAACAAACTTCGTTCACGCTGTTTAAAAAAGAAAAGTTTCACAGGGATTGAAGAGTCTGTTTATATGTAATTTTACTAAAGTTCTATTAATACTTTTAACTTTTATTGTTACAGTATTTATGTAAAAATGTAGCGCTGTACACACCGTGTCAAAGTAATCATCTCAACACTGTTAAAACAAAGTTATACTGATTCTCATTCCCTTTTATTATCAGTCCTGTTCTTATTAGCATTATCATTAAAATGAGTAAATTCAGAACAGGATTGGAATATAATTATATTTTAAATATGACAATTCTTTTATTGTTTTCCACAAAAACAGCAGTAGTGTTTGCAATAGCATAAACACCAATAACATCTCTCTGGAAATAAATAAAAAAATGTCAGTATAAAATGAATAATATACCTGACCTGACATCACAGTGCAGAGTGAAGAAGATATGGCCCTTGCTGATTTCATAAAAAGTATGAAATATCCCTTTGTATGTGTGTGTGTTCTCTGTGTGTTTTCTGTGTGTTCAACTGATCTCTTTAAGTTAAAAGGTGCAAATAAAATATTATTTAAGTGTATTGTTCTGTTCTGTTTGTTTTTCAAAACTGCATCACAGCATTTGTTGCTAACAAATGGAATACAGAAGCATCTGCATAAATACGCGTATCAGCAAGGAATGTGTATTTATGCATCGTAACATTGCTGTTACGATATTTTGAGCACAGCCCTATTTAAAGTCTTGTTTCATGTGCCCCTTTTATATTTTGAGCACTTGCTCCCCCAAAGGTCTCTGCATGGCCCTTGTCATTCTTAAAGCATCGGCACCAATTTAATGAGAAGTGGTTCCATTTTTAACTACAGGGTATGACTGTACTTTTCTTGTACCATGCAACACTATTAGGAACATTAATAAAGGGTAAATGACACACAATATAACGTAAACAAATTAAAGCTGCCCCCATAAAGCTTAAAAAAAACACAATGTTGATTCTGAAAATTATGTTCAGAAAGTGATCTTAAATCAGTAAAGCCAAAAATATGGTCCTCTCAGACTGTATCCGTTCATTTATTTAAAATCTGAAAGGATGTGTGTCCCTGCTGTGTGAAAGAAAATGAGTGATGGAGTGAGAAACAAAAGACATCTGCAGATAAGCAATGCAGTGTGAAGGATTGTGGGAGATGTCACAATTAATCGTATCTTTCATGGTGTTGGGTATGTAACAGTATCAGTCCACACACACACACTCAAAGAAAACAAAGCGTAGACAAAAAGCAACACAAACAAAGGCTATGGATGTGAGGAGAAGTGGGGGTGTTTGATACAGGCATTGCTGGGTAACTTACAAAGCAATGCTGGTTCAAGAAAGCTAAAACCATATAGGATTTTAAATTCAATTTAGACAATTACTACACATTTCTCTGTGTAAAAGGTGCTTTCGCTTTTCTTAGCAGGTACTGCTCATTAGCATTTAATTTTGTTACTATTCCGATTTTTAAACAAATTACGGATTTGTAAAACAATCAAGAAATAAATATTGGTATTGATAGCTGCTTTTATTGGATTGTTAATAGTAGGTAATTGGTTAATATTTCTAGTGGTTAATTGGTTAAAATCTGTAATATTTCACAGCAGTACAAGTTCTCTTGAACTCAGGTCTGAAAACAGTTCCCAGAGAAATGAGACTTCCATTTACGGGCCAACAAATGTTCCTCCAAACAGTTTCACCCAAACCTTTCGAGGGACAAAAACACTCCAGTACAGACGAAACCTAGCAAATCAAGTCTTATGGGTCAAACATACCCCAAATCAGTCTGTACTCACAAAGGCCAACTGCCTTCAACAGCCTGGAGAAATCTTCAGCCACCTGTCTAAGAACTGCAGCAGATCACACACACCTATCCTTACCAGTCACATGAAGCCAGGCTGGACAATTAAAGTGAAGAATAAAGTAACAGAGCCCCTAGATCTGGTAATGATCACTACAACAGCTTTGAGTTCTTTACTGTTAAGTCAACATGATAAGGCTTTACAATACATTTACTAATGTGACATGTTACTAACTGATATTAAATAAAAATGAAATATAAACAACATCAGGTTCTTCTGGACAGTCACTTTTTCAGGTATTTCAGGTTTTGTTCAGGACAAGCTCTTGTTTATAAAAGGGACAGTTCACCCAAAATTTTATATTATTCATTTAAATCATCAACTTACCCCCATTACAAACCTGTATCACATTTTGCTTCTGAGGAACAAAAGATTACATTCTGAAGTATGTTGGTAACCAAACAATACAACCAAACAACCAAAACAAACAAACAAAACCACAGAGAATAAATAGTCATACAGGTTTGGAACGACTAAAGTGTGAGTAAATACATTTTTATTTTAAAAGTTTTTAAAAAGGGTTAACTATCCCTTTAAGGAAGCAGAATATAATGACTTGGAGGTAAACTATTGCACAGAGCATCAAATAATTAACAACTTATCTAATATTAAAGTCACAGCCAGTGAGTTTACACATGCCCAAACTAAAAATATGACTAAATGACTAAAACACCTCTACAATTCTGCTCTAAATGGAAGTGTCCTACCATAACTTGGCATGCTTAAAGTGACCTACTGTCACACAGGATTGTGTGTGTGTATACATTTTCCACAGCACATGATCAGCTGTTTGGAGTGTGTCACAGAGTACTTGAGATGCAGACAAACCAGGACACCAGTGCAACTGATCCCTGTTGTCAACAGCAACAGAGGAAATGTAAACACCAGGACTGCAAACAGAGCCATCCAGATTTGCTTATACTGTGTTTCACAGTACAGATTATCAGAGAATGGTAATTGGTTGGTAATTGGAGGCAAAGAGTAGACGCACCCTATGGCAAACCATCTGGGAGGAAAAGAGCTGAAAGACACCCAAGACAACAACAATTACAATGAATATGTGCTTCATTCAAAATACAATTAAACATTCTGCCTCAGTATCAAAACCATTAAAAATATACTTCACCATAACAAGTGACTGTGTGACTCACCTTATGACACTTATGTGGAACCCAAACGCCTGTTTTAATGTATTCATAAGACGATATCTTCTCAGTGAAAGATACAGCTGCAAGGTGCACAAACTAAACTAGATGACAAACTAAAATTGTGCATTATCACCATATATTGTTATGACCTAGCAAGACTGAAACTGCTCTGTTTCAATCCATTGCTGATTGGCTGAATGTAGCTTTTAGTCGCACTACACCACTGTAGTATTTTTACATAGAGTTGACGTTTATTTGTATTTTTTTACAGTCCTGCATATAACACTACACAAAGAAATAATCTCAAAAGGATTTTTTTTCCGATGCAAGTTGATGAAAAAATAAAATCTTACAATCCTTACAAATGAACCATGGTGACAAAGGACTATATTTTATTTTAATACTGAAACTGGAAACCTCACTTGGCATAAATTTGTAACTGCCATTGTGTCAATACAGTGCATATGTCCACTCTTTTTGTCACAGCCAATGAGAGAAAACTGGAGTTGGAACAAATAAAGTCTGGATTGATTAAACCTGGCCCAATACTACTTTAGATTGTCTACAGCTGCACTGCAGAAACGTTGTAATTAATATCTAACAGTGGTAAATCATGAGTGTGTTATCTAATACGGCGTGGGCGGATACAAGATACAGTTTAAACTCACAGTGGATGGTCTCAGATATCTACTAAACTTCAGGATGTTGAAGATACCCTCTTTCTCTAATAGTACACTGATAGTAATGACGGCTCATTTCAAACAAGAGCAGCATAGATGTAGCAGACTGTGGAAAATCTTATTTTAAACCAATGATAATTACCAAAACACGTTCACTGAGCTGAAAAATGAACAGAACCCCCATTCTCCGAACAGCTTTATAAATAGAGCTCCACTGAAATGCTGATTAAATGCTAAGACCATAACGAGGATTTTTAGCCTTATTTTTGAGATCTTTAAAAGGTTGGGAGCTCATACCGAAGTCCTGTACAGCCTTTTTATCAATAAAAAAACAGGAAAACATCTGTGCTTGTATATTTATTGGGATTTTTTAGATTTGTGGTTACATTAGATCGCAACAAGAACTATTTTGTTTGAAAAGTGTGAAAATATTTAAAAGGGAATTTAAACAGAATAAATATATCTTAATATTTTAAATTTTATAAAAACAAAATAGAAAGTATATTTTATGTATTAATATAGATGGTAACAGGACATTACAATGATATTACCCGGAATGAGGAATGTGCAGTATGCAATATGGTTGCTCTAGATTAGAAAATCTGCCCTTAAGTAAAAGTGCCAAATGTCAATTATCAAAGAGTAAAGCTTCTCTGGGGGAAGGGCTCTGTACGGTGTTGTGGCATATGCAGTAACTAGAGCATGCATGTGTTTTGAGCACAATTTCAGTTTAGAAAACAGAATTTGTTGTGGCGTCTACATCAGGTTTAATTGTTGGTTAAAAATATTTACATTTAGGCATTTTATCCAAGTGACTTACAAGGTGAGGAAAACAAAGAAGCCATAATATGGAGGCAATAACATCTGCCGTACGATGTTACAATTTTACCAATATGCTGTTTTATTGTGACCTTAGCATGTAATTGTTTGGGATGTCCCTTTCTTTAAAGAGACTTTTACCAAATACCTTACAGTAGTATAGTTATAAAATGATTTAACACTGGGATAGATTCACTGGCACAGTTTCATATGCTCTTGCGTGGTTTACTTAAGTACAGCGCCTCATAGAGGTGGCACTTCCTGTACTGCAAAATACATGCATTAGCCGCTCAATGTTTTATGCATCTTCGAAAAAGACAACAAATTATGAAAAAACATGAAACAGTGATCAGCTAGCAGCTCTTCTGCTAGCTGAGTAACATTTATACAGTGGAGGTGCTTAGGTGTGGTTGAGTTGTTTCCGTATACAGCTTGAACATGCACCAATAATAGAAACGCCCACAGTGCGTGTTTACACTGACAGAGAGAAAAGCTACAGGTCCAGATGGCCCCTTCTCTTCACACTGCGTCCTCTGTGTGCACGGCTATTGGAGTAAGAGCACTGATCTAGAAACAATTACGCCCTCCTGCCCTTTACTATCTCAACAACTCACTGTGTGTCTGCCTTCAGCACTGCGACAGGTAGGGTTGGTCATCATCAAAGATCAGAGGCACACAGGAACTGATGTCATCATGTTTCTTGCCCCCACTACAAGAGCACATGGTCGTGTGAGACAGAAAAGTTACGCAAGACTGATGACTGTTTCCAAACTTCAAAGACAACAAATCTAGGGTTAAGAGAAACAAATAACCACAAATGATCAAATAAATTACTTTTAGCTTAAAATGAAGACAATAATGAAGACAATACATTCTAAGCACATTTTACCCTTAAATTCTTGTTATAATAAATGATCATTATTATGCAATTTATTGTAATATATAAAGTATGTTGTAATATATAAACATCCATTGCATTATTATATCTTACCATAACAGTAACACAGTATACTGCATACTGCTTAAAGGTAAATGTTTAGATGTTTGGCTAGGACTGAAGAATCATGTCCTAAATCTGACTTGCCCCTTTGGTAGTTGGTTATATTTACAATGAGTAGTTATACTGTATGTGTCAGCAAAATTTCCACAATGCAAAGGAACCCCAATGGTTGTTCAAAATAAACAGACATCAAATACACATATTTTTCTTCTTTTGATTTTGAGGTTTATTGTGTTTTATGAGAGCTACATGCTTGAACCTGATAATCTTTAGACTCTGCTAATGTAAAACTTGCTAGGGCAAATATATGTGCAAACTACCAACCATTACTACACCTAATTGCTCTTTGCATGGGATGTATAGCCTTGAACCGCCCAGCTCAAGGGAAACTGTGTAATGACAAACAGCTGTTCAACTTCAAGCCTAGACACCCCAGACTCACCCAGCTGATTCCTGCAGGCCTGCTCCAACTGGTTATTCCAAAACCCTGACCAAACATGACATCATTTTTTAGATAAACATGTTTCCATACAGCCTCTACAATGAAAACTCCAACATCTACAAACAGCTTTTATTTAGATATGAAAACATCTAACAGTTCTAAAGCTAAACTTTACAGCTTTGTTTTCACTTTATGACACATAAGGTTTCACAACTAAATTAAATCTGTCATGGGCTGTATAGCTGTCATTTAAAACCTTAAAATTGCCAGGATGTGTTTTCAATCACAATCAAGATAACTATGCAGCATTAGCCCCTGGCAAAGTGCTTACTGTAATATTATTAACTATAGATCGATAATGTTGATAAGTGGAAAGCGTGTGTTTGTTTACCATGTCAAATAAGAGATGTTTATTGGTATCAGTTTCAGCCGATACAAATGTTTAGCTCTGACAGAGTCCAAAGAAAGATCCTGTTTCATGTCTGGCTTATTTGTGGGTGTTACTCTAGTGCCAGAAACACCTGAAATCCAAAGACAAGTGATCACAGGACACACATCTTAATACCAGGTGTAAACAGGACCAAAACACTTCAGCACATATTTTTTTGCTATGGTTAAACTTGGAAGCACGCTACTCCTGCGTTTAAACATATCTTTTTCTGATCTATTAAATACCATCATATGACTATTATGCTCAACGACTATGTAAACGATAACATGGAGATTGAGGTTTGCTAGGTCCAGTAAGAACTGGAGTCTGGCTTATCCAAACCACAGATTTGCAAACAAGCCACAGAAGCACTGCCAAAACATAATGACTGAACAACCAACTTCCTGTTTACACTTTTACACGCATGTCCAGTGTAAATGAATAATAGTCATGTGAAATCCGTTTTCGGTCAGCGAAGTTAAATATCAATGACCATATTTACATTTATTGACATTTGACAGATTCTTTCATCTGAAGCAACTCATATACATTTAATCAATATGTATGCTCCTTGAAAATCAAACCTACAACTTTGTCCACCATTAACGTTGAGCTACAGGAAAACTATGTAATGAGTTGGACTTTAGTATGTTCCTCCCACAAAACTACTCTGTTTTACACACATAACATACATGCTATATTGACTTTTAAGGAGGCTACACAAATACTTATTTGTTTTTTGGGACTCCAAAGCTCATGAAACTCATGAACTGCTATTGTACGACATAGAACCGTGAAGTGAATATTCTGTAAAGACAGGAAGGGTCAGATAATGACAATATTCATTCCGCGAATTTAAACCGCAGAATTTAAGTTAAACCGCGAATAACAAAATAAATTTTGCTGAATTGTTTTAAGTTCTAGCATTAAGAAAGAAAGCCAGGACTGAAACAGAGAAGCTACTGGAAGTAAACAACCTGCTATTTTCATCAGTGGAACAGTAAATTACAAATAACCCAGAAAAATTCAGTTCTGAAGATATAACAGAACACAGTCATACAAAACATATTTGGGCAGTCAGTGCTGTTTATTGGTCTTTGTAAATTGGCAGCTTTGGTTGGAGGGGGCAAACTACAGTCACACAGGCTGTATTACAACCAAACAAACTCCAGCTTGTCCAAACAAGGAAACCTCAGATCAGTACAGCAGATATGAACAGATGGTCTGTAAGTTCCAAGATCACTTAGAATGTTCACAATTGTGCCTTTTGACAAAACATACAGTACTCTTGTCTAATAACAAACGCAATGGCAAATGTATGGGGGATGGGTTAGGACAGGTAATGTCATGCAAAGCCACACTGAATGCCTTAACTCAAGTCTAACTGGTTTACCTAAAGTCACTTTGAAAGCAAATATTTCTAAGTGATTCAGCTGATCTATTGAATGTTTAGAAAGCAGGCGCTTATGTAATGCTGTCATTTAAAATCTATACCCAACAAAACTTTGTACCAAAACAAAACAAGCCCATACCCAATGTATAACAAACCTGTAACAAAAATAATCAAAACCTGTAACCAACATAACAACTACAACACGGTATCAAACAAACCCATACCCAGCGAAAATAAATCAATTACGAATAAAAAACAAACATGTACCCAAACAAAACGAACACACTTGTATGTAAATACCACATCTGCACGGGTTGCCTGCATTGTAACAACTTCTCGCTACATAGGACGTTAACACACTTTATTTATACGAGACATTTTAAAAGCGTGTGAAGGTATGTGTTTGTCAGCGAAAACAACAACATGCAGGACATATACGGCTGATCTAGGACGCTTTGTTCCGTTCGTAAAGAGATCGTGGCTGCTCAGTGTTGTACTCAGCACCAAAAATAAACGTTACAATGTATCGTTTGTTAATGTACAGTTTGCTGAAAGCACATGAGTGAAACAATGTAACACACACACACACACACACACACACACACACACACACACACACACACACACACACACACACACACACACACACACACACACACACACACTGCAGCGCTGTTACGTCACGACCGCCGTCCGCTGTACATACATACCGATGACATGCAAACACGTCCATGTCCTGATAAACTCGTGTGTTTTTAAAATCTGATTTACCTCTGTCGGGCTTCATGTTGGTCACAGATACAGCGATCCCCTCCAGAATGCCTGCCGTCCGTCTTCCGTCCTCAGATCTTTGTCTAGACTTTAAAACTCGTCCCTTAGACATTGGTTAGCTATCGATCTGGCACACAGCCATTCGGATATAAATGATCTGAACTGTCGAGATCAAAGCTCTATAAACTGTACGCTACAATACAACAGTTATCCGATGAGCTAGACCATCAGAACGCCAGCTTTCTGCTTAATAAATAAACACGACCATTCTTGTCGTCTCTGTCCAGCTAAGACTTCCGATGCCAAATGAGCTCTACGCCAGCATAACAATGCCACTGATCAACTCAAATGTAAAGCCAAGTAAGTCAACATATCAGGAGCTCCTGGATGATCACCACCAACCCCCACAAACAGACAGATCAGACCCAAGGAAGGTAAATCAGACTATACCGAGGAACCTTCGGAACCACCATCTCAGCCTGAAACGTTACGTGTCTATGAGAAGCCTGACTTCAAACAAGAAAAGCTGGTTCATAGTCCTAAAATCCCTACTCGCTCACTCTATCACAAACTCTAAATTAAAGTAAAAATCCACTAAAAATGATGAAGCTGAGCGACGGTTAAACTAGTTTACATTGAGACAACTAGATCAACAATATAACTACATGAAACGTCTGTCAAAAACAGCGATGACAAACCACAGAACAAAAGTTGAGAAGCTGTTCGAGTTGTCTAAACGATATATCTAAGATTAAATGTGATCAGCAGGGACAAAGCTCATGTTCTCTCTCTCCCTGCTTGTCAAAACAGATGCAGGACGAGGACAGCCTTTGAGTCATGTGTCCCAACAACAGCTTGCCCCGCCCCCTGTCTGTCCGTCACTTCCGCCCTACGGCACTGGCGTGAACCCGTTGTCGGGGCAACGCGTCAACGTAACCTACTTTTACAGCTTCTGTACTTTCAGCTTTAAGAACTAGCCAACATTTGTTTCACAGTAGATTAATAAACTGTACATTAAATGGCAGATAAGTTACATAACGTTTTTAAAGGTGAATTGCATACTTTTAAAATAAAATGGCTTTAAAACAACTAATTTAAAACAACTAATTTTTCAAGTTAATTCAGTTGTTTTCATTACGAAATACATTTATTAAACGTAAAATCACAATTACATATGTGAAATTATAGTGTAAAAGTGAAATTAAGAATTATTAGTAAAGAATTATGACAACATGACCTTACTAAAGATTTATTGACAACCTGCAGTTATGTTTGTATAAACTGTATAAATTTGTGCAAATGATTCTTGTTTTCTCTGCATAGTCTCAAAGAGTTATATACTGGCAAATACTTATGTTAGGGTTACTAATTATTGTTTTCTTGTGAGTTTGTAAATATTATGTTTTCTTTTTTTTTGTCCAGTTTTGCAGTTCAGGTACAATTCCAAAACGTTTACTAAATAATAGCTTACAGATCACTGGTACTACATGCCATATATTAAACAAAAAACTCATATACTGATATTTTCCTGAAATTTACTGATATTTACCTGACCTTACTTTACAGAGAAACTGAAAAACTTAAAATAATATATGATCTCTAATTGTAAATATACTTTGTAGAAGTGATTTTTTTTTTCAGATTAAACATAAGCATGTATTAAACATAAAATGCCATCTTGCCATTCTGCTGAAATTCAGACAGCTCTATCAAATGAGGTCGGATTTGCATAACTTGAAGGCTATCTATTCGACACACATAAGACAGGTTCAGTCTATGACGGTACTGTACTTCTATCTAGTGGCCAATATTGGAATTACAACTCACCCTGAACTATGTTAAACCACCTATTTTATTCACTTTAATTAGAGAACTCCGTCATACAAAGACACGACATTTAACATTTTGCCCTAGAAACCAACAATCCTGGTCTACAAAGCTTCATTTACAAGTAGGAACATGCTAAGGAAAAGGATTAACCTTAAAACCTTAACATTTTAAAATAACATTAAACGATGTTAAGCATCGGCAAGAATTGTATTGCCATTAACAAAAATCACAAATCGTTAAAAAATAGCCCACTGTAAAGGGCAACCTATATTTTTCACTCTACAAGTTAAAAATTAATGATAATTAGTCACACTATATTTAGCCTTTTAGAAGACAATTTTATCCAAAGCAACAATAAACAAAAGTATAAATTAACATTTACCTAGATTAATAATGTTGTAAAATGATACTGATAAAATGCACACTTTATTACATGCCGATATACCTTTGGATAAAAGCATCTCCCAAATACATAAATGTAAATCCTTGAAATCCTCTTGTTAAAGGCGCAAAATGCCTTTATTTATGGTGGCCGCTAGAGGTCGCAATTTTAAACAATAAAGGCAGAGTTTGACAACGCTGTGAGGAGCCTGGCTGACGTTGTCTTTACTACCCAGGGACGATAGAACACAGAGTTTTTACACAGAGTTTTTTAGCACAGAGTTTTTACACATCATGTTCACGGATGAGGTAATACACATTTTATAACCAGTATTCTTCATTATTCTAATTAAATCATCTACAAGAAACATAAAGTTTAATGCTAAATTATTACTGATGAGACTTTGTGGTTTATGGTTTCTGTGACCATACAGGTGGAAACCTGAGATAACGCAACAGAGGCGACAGGGACGGAACGGGGCATTATTTACGATTGCGAATTTCTCAAGTTACAACTACGTTAAAACATTTGTGATAATGTTAGTACACAATTAACCAAAATACAAAAGACAGTGCGAGTGGTTTTTGGATTCTTCAATACAGGAGGAAAAATACGTTGCTTGTGACCACTGACGCCGCCAGGTGGCTGTAGCAGGTGATACATCTGAAGCTGCTGTGCAGCCCCTTATGAAAAATGGAAAAATATGCTTTTAATGTTTAAACTATTTCTGGCGTCTATTTTTCTTTTTTTAAAGATCTACACTAACAAGTTTTAGTGTAGTATCTCACATGAGATACTTTGTGTAGTGAGTATGTTAGTTTGTTTCTCTAAGAATGTTAGTAATTTAAACACCCACCCTGCGGTTTAAAAATACGTATATTAATACTGTATTAAAATCGGAATGTGAAATTTGTAGTGTCTTCAGCATTCAAAAACAGCTACATAAATACCAGAGATCAGAGAGCTTTAATGCTTTTAATATCCCACAATAGAAATTTCCAATTCGGATAGAACTTGATTAGAATCAAGTTCAAAACATTAAAATAGTTAGCATTAATATTATACTTTTTTATTGATAACTAATTTTTTGATTAGTTAAAAAAATCAACTAAAAAATCATATTTATTCTATTTCTATTCGATTTTAATAATTATTAAAGTAATTCCTGTCCAAATACAAGTCCTGTCCAAAACTATTTCTGGAGGTGCCTTTATGTGCTAGCGCTGCCTGTGAGGTCATTGCCTGATGGGGCAGTAAAGCAACAAGTCAGCTGCCTTAAGACGGGCCAACACTAAATTTCTGGACTAATTTTGAGAACTGGACTTATTCGGGACTAATTTTCACTTTCATTGACTTTTAGTTTGTTCGCTGCCATTTTCATGTTTCCTTTCTCCATCTCCATTTCTTCCTTTCTCTATGGTAAATTTTCCATCGCTTACCATAGACACTCATAATGATCACACCTGTTTGTAATTAGTTTATTGTTCCTGGCTATTTAGGTACCTCCTTTGTTCCCAACTTTTTGACAACTTGACTCTTTGATACAACAGCAAAATAACAACATAATGATAATATATATATATATAACTAAATATTTAACTCACCAGTAGAGAGAGGTTTCTTCCTAAGCAAATTATTTAAATGTGTAAATAAAAGTCAAACATAAATGTGTAAATATTGTAAAATATTTAGTCTTTTGTATTTTACTTGACCGTATTAGACAAACCACATTATGTTGAATATTTAAGAAATATAATAATAAATGACAAGGACTTCAAGAAGTCTGGTTGTGATGTGCTGGAAAACCCAACCTTTTTATTTTCTACATTTTTGTGACTACAGAAATGCTGAAACATTTTAACACTGAAAAAGCATGGTGACATCATTACTTGCATCTTTTTTTTTCTTTTCTTGCTTCGCAAACACAGAAGATGATATTGCACAGCATAGAGAACAGTAGCTAACAGGAAAGACGAAAGAGCGAAAAAACAAACAGTCTAATAGGTCAGAATTTAAAATGAAGAGCATAACGCATTACAACCTGAGAGTGATACCTACTGCATTCCTCCACTGAAACACACAACATACAGAGAAAAACAGGTCGAGATAGAGGAAAAATGTTAAAACAGAACCAGCTTGATATAAGATGCACAGTTTGAAATGGAAACAAGCACTACTAAGAAAATGATAGCAAGTATTTCTCAGTTTATCAAAACCTTACTCCTTTATAATAATCATCGCTGGAAGTAGTCCCTCTTGGACCTACAAAAAAAAATATAAAATGAAAACATGATTTTGTTTTCCAGCTGATTGTCTTAGGCGCTCTTAGTATTATACGGCACGCAGAGCCAAGCCTTCTATCAAATGGGAACTTCTTTTCCACGACAACCAACTGGGATAGGAATTAATGATTAGAGCAATCCCAACATTCACATACATCAAGCTATCTAAGCTAGACACTACATCAGGGGTGGGGTCAGGGCAGAGCATAGGGGAAGAGAAGGGGCATAAGTTCTAAGCCGTTGTGCTACTGTGCCACTCAATCTAGTGGTGTTTTCGAGAGCACATGGACCATTAACTGAACAGTTCTGTGTCTTTGACTCTGTGGGGTAAGAGGGATTGTGGGCTCATTGTAGGGCTCTCCTTCTTATTGTAGGAAATAAATCATAGAGACAACTGTAGAGAATCTGGCCAACACTCATGGGGGAGACTCAGCAAACCTTGAACTAATGCAATAAATGAAATGACTCTGATTGTACAGATCAGCAGAATCACAGGCTTTATACTCAAACCTGCTCATGTTCCGGACATAAAACTGCTTCATTCTTTCCATTCTGTTTTCAAGTGCTATCCTCTGTCCAAAACAGAAATCACACTTAAACAAGCACCCGACAGTGAAGGGTAGCAATTGCTGCGGCACCAAATCCAATTGCAGTCAATTGGTTTATGTGGCCACACATTGTAAAACCAGAACAACGAGTGCCGTGAGCTCAGGGTGGTATCTGTTTATCCATATCTGGGTGTCATAACTACACCATCAAGCACGAAAAAGCCGGTTTCTCCAATTACACGTAGCTGTGCATTCTAATAGAATAAATATTTGTAGCAAGCAACATATAAATCATGAAAAAAGATTGTAGAAGTTTTAACCTGTAACTGATTTCTTAGAAAATATTTAGTTGTGTTTTTAACATCTGCCCCAGGTAAAGATGGCAGTACTGTCACACTGACATTGAAAAGAATGGTAATGCTAATGGATTTAATATTTTAGGAATTTAGAACTCTGTTAAATTAACAATGGCAGATGGGGAGAGTGTTTGTAATTTTAATAAATAACTTGTAATTTTTTTGCAATTCTGTTTGGTGCTGCTAGTTGCCCTGAAGGTGCATACATCACCTTTTAACAAACTTTTTTTCCCTCCCCATACATGCACACACCAATTCCTGTTTTTTTTTTGCCGATTTATTAGACTTTGCTCATTGTATACATTGGCACCAAAATTGACAGATATCAGATCTAGACAGAACTAGACGGTGCCACATCAATTAAAAACCAACCTGGTGATGTGACCCCGCCCATGACAGACCTGCTGCCTATAGAATTCACCCACTATCTAGGCTCCACCCACTTGGTGCCTGACACAGCAAAGTGAGCAGGACTTACAGCCCTCTGTCCCGAAAGCTTTAGATTGTACCATTTTGCAGGAAATACCCCCCATGAGTTGACTAAACTTTACATTGCTCCACTATGCCCACTACTGGCTCATACCCTTGCAGACAGCAAATGACCTCACAAACGCCAGTGCTTTTGTAAAAATGACACTACTTTCTGTTGTCCCCCCACCCTTCCCCCCCACATTTTTTGGTTTGTTTTAAAAATCTTTGGATGTGCAGCAATACCCATAAAACAATGATTTGAAATACAAAGGACAAATCATTCAGAACATTAAAAAAAATCACACACTGCTTTTTTCCTTCTATACTGCAACAGAGAGCCAGTCATCCAGGTCTCTGTGGGCAGACTGTTTGGATTTTTGGCAGTGTTTTAGTACATGGGCCAAAGTGCCAACTAACATACAAACAAAGAGGAATGGAAATTTATCATTTTATCTACATTTCAGACATAAGGCTGTAACATAAAATTGAATGTCCATTTTTGTTTTGTTTTTCTTTTGTTTTCTCCAAAAACCTACTATGTACAAATCTATAGTTTCTACAAATACATAAATTAAAACAGAGATTAAGCGATACAAAATGCAATTAAATTAACAAAAATCACAACACGATATTAGAAGAAAGTGAACATATAGACACAGTATCACAGCAGTTTGTTTTACCCTGTAAAAAAGAATAGTCAAACATCCTTAAGAGAATTGGAACAACACAAGGCTTTAATAAAAAATGAGCTTCTCTTTCCCTTCCTGCAAGTTTCAGCCTGCTATCATGGAAACCTGCCTCTGGTGACCAAAACTGAGCACTTAGCCAAAACCATTAAAATAAATACTCATTAACCTTTTATCAACGATTACCAAAACTAGTTCAGTTCTGCCTTAATCACATAAACTCTCTATACAACAAAACTGTGATCATTTATTACTATGAGGTATTCGGATATTGGTAAAAATGTGCACGGCCTAATTGGTGGACACACCCACAGGTGATGTGGGAAGGGGGCGGGATCAGTGGCAGAATTGGCAGAGCATTTGAAAAGGAGGTGGCATGAGCTTTGGTTTGTCAGCAAAAGAGTTGGAGAAAGCTAGAGAAATTCCTTTGGTATGTTTCATTGCATGGTTGCACTGGCAAAAGCACCACGGTGAGAAAAAAAATACTCCTTTTTTTCTTCGTCAGTGGCCCTTCCACAGGCTGAGGTATTCCGAGAGTTAAAAGGTGGGAGTTGAGAGGTCAACGGCGGTTTAACACTTTGGTTCAAGCAAGGCACTCGTCCTGTGAGTTTAACACATGTCAGCCGAGGGCGCAGTTTCACGAGCACAGATGAGCAAAAAAAAGAAGATGCGCATAGCGAGTAAGAGGAGAAAGGGAAGGAGGGCTGGAAAACACCATATATTCATCCACCTTATCATTCATTTAGGCCGTGCAAAGAGAACAAATCTTTGGTATTCTTTGGTATCATTATTTTGATAGAAATCACAAATGGAAACAGACTGAGGTAGCATCTTTGGTTTACACTATAAATATCAGCAGGTCTTAACATGTTTTGTCATTTTTTTCTTCTTTTCTACATGAGGAAGTAGCGCTCTTTTAAATATGCTTTGATGTTGTAATAGTTGTAAATACGAAATATATGGTAAAGCTAAACCACACCACAAGAAACAACAAGGCCAGATATCTTGTGAGTCTGGATGAGTCATTTAACACAGTTTCCATAATGCTTTCTTCCTAGTTGTGAAATGCATAGAATGCGCTCCCTATCTTTTACTAGGATTTGGATTCGGGCCCAGATGAAAACAATGCAGTGGTTTTAATGATTGATGCAATGAAAATAGTGCATTAAGAAATAAAATAAGGATTCATGCAAATATTAAATTGTGATCTTAATGAGAAATAAAAGAAATGAGACCTGTTAGGATTATAACCACATTGACAATGACGGTCATTCAGACCGTTTTCTGCACATGACCATAATGGCATTAACATTGAAAAGAAAAGAAAGCAGCACAGAGAGAAAAACCTAATATGCAATCTGACAGCTGATGTAATAATATTTTGAAACAAAACTTAAATATGTTGTAAGCAGTTTTTAAATGCCATGCAAACAATTTCTCTGAAATAGGGATCCTGAGCAACCTTGCCTGTCACTGACAGCACACGGCTCAGTGAACTGCCTGTGCCATTGTTTAGTAAATTTGGTTGGCTGGAACAGTCTTTTGAAGGACAGAGTTTTGGAGTGAAATCACATGGTTGAAGAGATGGTGATGATCAAATGGCAAAAGTTACCAATCTGCTGAAGTCACTTACATGACAATGAATGTGTGCCTCTGTTCTGGACAAAGCTAACAACTGTAATAAGTTACATAAAGGAGAAAGCTATGCGAATAATATCTCTATGTATGTGGTGTTGTTTTGACTAATGGACATAAATATTAAAGGATGATAGCTACTGGTTAGTGTAACTTTTTTCACTAACTTTTTGGTTTTTAGCCACTGACGTTGAAACATTTAAGATATTTATTAAAAGGCAGGTTAAAGCTAGAAAAATGTTGCTGAGTTTACCCAGTAACTGAGTTTAAGAATTAATTGCAAGACCTAGTTTTACGTACCCATTGTCCACCGTACCAGATTAGACCATACTTTTAGTGAGACATGATTTGGAAGGCCTGCTTTAGCGGGGTGAAAGGGGTGAAGATTGGTCTGATTTAAAAATATATGTTTCTTTGGTTCTTACTATCTATGATTGTGAAAAAAAGTCAAGATGTTAAGTGCATATGTGGTTTGGGTCCCTTCTTAACTTTTCTAACAAATAGGAAGAAAGCACTATCCTGAGGGTGACAATCAAGGCAAGCTTGATTCTACACCAGCTAGTTATATGTAAGCATCCCACTAGATTTGAAGGTCTGGTGATGTAAGGGGATGTAAACACACGGTTGAGGGTGTGACGTCAGGCATGATCCCAGTGATGTCACAAAATCTGATATCAGTGTGAATAATAATTTCACGTCTGAGAGAATGTCCAATACCTAAAGAGGAAAAAGCTGTTGAAAGCAACCTAATACATTACAAGAGGCGCGGGTTAAGGGAGTGTGTTTAGATGAGTACGACCAGTGATTGAAGTGTAATTTTTTTTTTGCGGTATGTCAGACATAAACAAATAATGTCCTAATTCCGGGTCAAAGCAGTCTTTGGTGTTTTCTCTTTGGATATTATAAATATCGGTATTGAACAAGTTTTGAGGGCAAATGCTATCTAAATTGTCTCTTAGTAAGTGTTATTTGTTTAAAGCTTTTCCACCGATTTTTTCCCATTACGCAGCCATGACTGCGTCATGCTTTGGTACAAGTGCTGGAGGAGTTGGACGAGTTGGAGCCGCCGTCGTCCAGCCACTTGTCGAGGCTCCGCCGACGCGCGTTCATGAAGAAGTTGCTCACGGTGGCGAGCTCCAGGCCCAGCTGCTGAGAGATGGTGATTTGTAACTCTTTGGATGGTCGCTTGTTCTCTTTAAATATTGCATGTAAAGTCCGTCGCTGGACGTCGGTAAAGACCAGTCGGGGCTTCTTGGAGAGGCTTCCTCGCTCGCCTTTACCATGCTCCTGTTCCTTTCTCTTGCACGCTGAAAAGACAAAAGGTTGACATGCAAGGGTCAGAAACAAAATGGCCAAATCTTTGTCAGACCTATATGAAAGTGCAAAATGGTAGGTTCCAAAACAAATGTGTTTATCAAGACGCAGTGTGCTTTTTCTTTAGATTCTTATTTTTCTTTGTACATTGTTATTGTACATAGTAATCAGTCAATTAACATGAAACAGTCGATAAATATTAAATAAGCTGCAGGGAACTTTTCCGTTGAAATGTATTGTAGTGTTACGGAGCTGTCCATGGTGCTTAGATCTGGCCAAAATCATAGCCAATCTGACCATATACTGTCTGTCAATAAGTAAGAAAATATATTTATTAAATACAAAATATATTTAAGAACAAACGATTTTACCTCAGAGTTTTTTGTTTTCTCTTTTTGTGCGCTTTATGTTTCTAGTTGGCTGTTACGGAGATAACCACAAGAGGGCGCGAAAGGTTTATTTAACAGTGGCAATACAGTCCGAAACATCGCAAACCGCTCGAACGCTTAATACACCAGCGCTGATCTGTTTCAATATAAAGCGGCACGTCTTTATACTACTAACGATTTTTTTTACTTACATCACAATTATGCGGCTTTTACTATGGCTTATATACACGTTACACACCGCATGCAATATGCCCGCAAAATATATTCTTAATGTAAATATTTGAATTTATTCATTATAAATATGATAGTATATGTAAAATATATCATAAATATGGCTTGTCTGTCGGGTTTTTCTTTTCAAATTTTGTATGACTTGAAAAATGATTAGTGTAAGTGTAAGAAAGTGTAAGAAAACTATGGACACGGGAAACAGTTTGAAACTTTGGGTAAATATTAACACAAGCAAATGAGTTCGCTATCAGGTACCATAAATCAAAACTGTGTCCATGCACAAGGCCACTGTGGCCAGACCCGCGCGGATTCCCAGGGAAATAACTGCGAACTTCTTTATAGATATACTGTTGTCTGCAAATCATTAGACAGGCGTCAGATAAACGCAAACGCAGGACGTCCACGGTCACTTATTTCACAAGCAGTAATCTTATAATCAGGCCAATGAAGTCGATCACTGTCCTTCTGGGTTAATATAGAGGATAATTATGCATAACACTTTATATAAAGTAGCATAATAACATAACAGTATTTCATGTCAGCATATTCAAATTCCATTAGGTAAATATGCACAGTTTTGTTACAATTTAATCTCTGGTGCAATACACTTCTGGGGTAACACAGGTCTAATTTATTCATGTTGAATAATATTGTTCATTAAATTCTGGAAAATAATTGTTAAAAGAGTAAAAGTAATTTATCATAAACTACCATAGAAAGAAAATTCTAATTTAGGCTGGTTTACAAATAGGCTAGATGTAAATGTAGGATAGGATATATTTTAAATGTTGAACTAAACAACTAACCCAACTAAATCTTTACTATTTAATTTACATGGAGTTTCGTTAAAGTAATTATTATTATTAATAATAATAATAATAATAATAATAATAATTGCTTAAATAACGCTATCCTTATAATAACGCAAGCTTACTACAGTGTTTTCTCATCACAGGCAAAATGCAGACACACTACAGAGAGAAAATCTATTGCATAAAAAACCATGCCATTGTAAAAAAGCTGTGATGTGAAAGAGTGCTGAGTGGTCTGCTGTCCTACATTACTAAGGAAAAGGAGAAGGAACTGGATTTGAATAATCAATATACCAATTCTTTACCTCTCAGTAGGCCGATCACATACCCTCAACCACGTGTACTCAATCAATAACATACATCATTGCTGTCTCGAACCTTCACTCATTTTGATATAATTTATCAAAATATGAATATTTACTAAATTAAGGTAAAATCTAAAACTAAATATAAATGACAAATTAGGAGCAACAACACAACGGCAGCTCTACACTGCTGCTAATAAGCAAAAGTAGAAACAAACATTTTTGTTTTTTATAGCTAAAGACAAAACGTGAGAAGTATTTATAAAAAAAATACACCGAAAACGTGACGAAATTCGGCCTCAGTGCATCTAGATTGTTGCATTTTAATCAATTATATTAATATTAATGAAATCTAAATGCTGATGAACGAAGAGATAAATGCTTAAATAAACTAATAATGCGTTAGCTCAGCTATTCATCTCAGCTATTCATAAGCCAATTATACACACAGTATATTGCATTTTTAAGTGCATAAATGCATGTTTTGTCATTTAAAGTATATTCAATACTCTTGAACTAGTTTTATCTTTCAGGCATAATTCAATTTCCCCCTGTAATATTTGCTCTGACTGTTATGAAGAGTGGCGCAAACAGAGACGATTTTCGCTGCTGCCTTTGAACGGATCAGTGGCCCCAAAGCCACCCAATTGATTCTAACTCTCATGAGGCAAATTAATTGAGGCTCAATCAGTTAATTAAGAAAAGTCGGACAGTTGAGCAATGAATGAAGAGATTTAACTAAATAACAGACGACAAAACAAAAGACGTGAAAAGTGTTATTTCATACAAGCTCAAACACATTGCGACACGTATACTGAGCCCGTTTCAGCACTTTACTCCCCCTAACACGGTTTGCGCATATTTACGCACAATGGTTTATGAAATACATGATATCATACAATGTTTCAACATTACATTAAATTTGCGTTTTAACGCAGCTTTATCAATGCACATAAACGTGTTGAATTCACAACAGTTATACGACCTCGTGGTTCATTCTTTTTTCACACAGAAACAATAGGACTGTAGTCCTATACGCATATTTCTAACCACAAACTATTCCTGTCTGCCCATATGCCTGGGGGTGAGCCTGTTCGATGTGTTGTAGTACAACTTTTAAACAACAAATTGCTTGCCTAATATCGCATAGCAAACAAGCAAGTCAAATAATTTCTAACGATTTTTATCTGGATTCATTTACATAGGTGGTCAATATTGTGCAATGGGAACGCAATCTTAATAAAGTAAATCAAAGGCTTAATAATCATAAAAACAACATAACAAAAAATAGGACCCAAAATGCTTTACGTAAGCGATTATTTCATGCCACTCATAAAATCCATTTCGGAAAATTTCAATGAGGATAAGTGTGATGTAGAGGAGAAGAGTGTTTTACCTATTGTTCTCTCACCTGCCAGCCTGAGCGCGGACATTCTTTGGAACTCAGGCTCCTGTAACCATTTCCACATTCTCCGAAAGGTCTCCCGGCCGGACTTCAGCTTGCTCCAAGGTTTAGGGTTCCGGAGTAGGTCCGAAAGCGTTCCCTGCGAGCGGCACAGCACCCTCTGAGCAAAAATGGCTTGCGGGATGCTGTATCTTTTCAGTTCCGTCGTGATCCTTTGGGCCACTTCTTTTGTATTGACCTCCTCCATCTGACCCGAATTGTTGCCGTTGTTGAGCTGGGAACCGGGCGCGGAGGAGTGGTTTTGTTCCCGAGTGGAGCCCAGCACCTGTCCGTGGCCCTGTGCGTTTAGATGGGCGTGAGGGTGATGATGGATACCATTGATCGGCACCATGCTCGCCGAGGACGCACTCATGTGCTGCTCCCCGTGTCGAGCCAGCATCGCGGGGTGGTGTGCCTCAAATCCGTTGGGTGTGAGCATCTTCTCGGCGGGCATGGTGGCCCCTGGGTGCGCATAGGGCGGTAAACCTTGCTGGGAGTTGTGAATACCACTCAGTCCAGACCCAGACAGGGGCGATAGGCTTTGTCCCATGCTGGTAACATCCTTGTGATACGGAGAGTACAGGTTGTTCATCGGGGCCAAACCTCTATCGTCTCTCATCAAGGTGAAGCTCCCGCTGACGTTGCCCGGAATCCGTTGGTGCGGGTGGTGATGATGATGGTGGTGATGGTGATGATGGTGGTGGGGGAATTTGTCGGAGACGGTGGAAATCGGCGGTAAGGGCTGTAACGGGGTGAGGGTGGTGTAGGTGCTGCTCATGCTCATGCCTGGGGGAGCCTCGCACGCCATGCTCATGGCCGGGTGCAGGTGGGTGGTGAGCCCGGGGTGTTCCGGGGGCCGGTGGTGATGATAGTCGCCGCTGTCCAGGATTGATGCCATGCCCAAAGAGCGCGCATGGGCTGACAGACTGCTCCGATGGGTCCTGTGATGAGCGCTATCTCCGGTCATGAGATCCGCCGCGCTGTGGACCGGTTCATGGCTCACTCCGTGCAGATCGCCAATGTTCTCCATCGACAGCTGGGCGTTCATTATACGTGCAAGCCAGCTGACAAATCATCTATCTGATATAGCGGAGCAGTATCCGGACAAGTACGCACATTAGAAAAAAGTTCTATTCTTTCTGTCTCGTATCTTGAGTATTGTTTCTGTCCGTTCTTTTTTTTTTACTATGTATTTTCTTTTTGTCTATATATTTTAAAGTTTTGTCATTTTTCCGACCGCTTTGGTAAATGTTAAGGCCCCCGTCCCTTCAGCAGTGCATGGTGTCAGTGTGCTCGCGTCCCTCGCCATCTCTTACCATGTCTGCTGTTGTTTCGCTCACTGCCCAGTGCTGCGGCTGCAGCTCTGCACTCCGGAGCATGCGCGTTTCACTCAGCCCCTTTGACGTCACATATTTAGGAAGTTGCACCCTATTTCTATTAAATAGGAATACCTCCTCCTGGACTTAAAGCCTGGGCAACCTCATACAAAATGTTTACCGAAAGAAAAATCAACCAATTGTTTTGGAAATTAAAATATTTTAATAATGCCGTAGTTATTACAATGACCCTATGTAGCCTGATTCTAAATGTCTATTACGAATTAATAAAAAAACGATTAGTTTTTCAGCATCTCTTTAATGCGCGGGACATTTCCGGGTTCACCTGGGAGCTCTGCATACACTTAATGTTAACATATTTAGATTTACTTCAAAAAGTGGATTAGAAATACTAAGTAAAAATTTGGGCTGCACAACATAACGACATTAAATTAACCGCAGTTAAATAACACTGACCACACAAACAATTTTCTGCATACAGTTTTTTTTATTTCAGTAATTCAGAAATACAAGCACATATTGCTGAACGTGAGTCATCTTGTACCATGCAGAGTTAGTGTGTTTTTGGGGATCAGGCACAGACGGATTGGTAATAGGCAGTGAAAAGCTGGACAGATGTTTCTATTGTTGTGCTATTAGGAGTAACGAACCAAGCCATCAGGAGTGTGTCCCGCTTTCGTGGCCAGGCAGAATAATGACACAGCACATTACGTTTTATGAGTGAACTTCATTCTGCACGTAAATCAGCAAGGCAACCGTTCTACTTTTAGCGAAATATTTCATCAATGAAAACACTTTCTGCATATAGTTTAAAGATAATGTAATTAGGACACGCCAAAATAAAATAAATAAATTAATGTCAATGCAATTAATGTTCTTACAGATTGTTCAAGGAAAATAAATCCACACTTTAAATAACAACGTATGTTCAGAACATAATTAATTTGTATTTTGACAGCTGGCATAACATAAACATTATTTAGGGCAGTTATAACACTCCTCCCACCCCTCAAATACACACACACACGCGCGCGCGCGCGCGCACACACACACACACACACACACACACACACAGCCTTTCAGAGGGTTCACAATTATTTACATTCGTGCATTTGGCAGACACTTTTACCAAATCGACTTACAGTTCAAGCCATATAATTGATCAGTATGCGTGTTCCCTGGGAATTAAACCCACAACCTTTTGGGCTCATAAAACAGTTTCATATGCAGTCAAGCGAGAGAAAGAGATAACTGGACATTTAGGAGCCTGGCGAAAGCGTCCAAGCCCTGGGTGACAGCTTGCAGCGGTCAGTCCTGGGCCCCTGCTTTTGGCCCCCTCTCGGGCACATTGGGGACATGTCAAAGGTGACGCTTCAAGACTCCTGAAGCTAACAGCTGCGTGGGAGGGCGAAAGATTACCTTTTTCATACTATACTTTTCCTTGATTCTTAGGGACCTGCTCGGTGACAAAACACATACATCTGTCAGGGTCAAGAACAATGCCATCCAGATTAATGAGTTAGGAAGAAGAGACAAAGTTAAATTGCGAGACAAGTTAAATTGCGACAAGTTCTTCAATTCTCTCTCTATATATTTTCATATATATATATATATATATATATATATATATATATACACACACACACACACACACACACACACACACACACAGGTTATATATTTATATTATAGATGTACATACGTTTTTTATACGTTTATATAAATATATTATATATATTTAAATAAAATTGAATTATATATTATATGTATTGTATTATATATATTACAAGTTACATGTACATTTAAATTAACCTTTGGCAAAATAAAATTGCTCTTCACATAAACAAAAATGGCAAGCCATACAGTGCTGGTCACAGACTTTATCACCATCGACCATTAATTTGATGAAAAAGATCGTATTCAAGCACGAAATTTAGCAGAAAGCCACATCTGCGCACATTCTCATAGTGGTCGATATTTTTCATTCGCACTCGTGTCTCCGTGACGTGCCCAGCAGTGTATGTGTGGGTTGGGGGGTTATGGAGGATCTGTCTGTGGAGGCCTACCTAGCCGTGACTACTTGCTTCTAAAACCTGAATTTGTATGCCATTTAACTGTACAAATGAGTGGTTACAGCATTAGTAATGTAAAAACAAAAAAAGCGCTCATAAACGTCACAAAGTCTTTAATGTATCCGTATTTTTTTTCCATGACACAATTACATAATAATTGTGTAATAATGTAAAATTGAAAAATTGTAAATAAATTAATACATTTGACGTAATGCGTGGATGTCGAATTGGGTAAAATCGAAAAAAGATGAATCGTCGTTAAAATTACCGAAACAATTTTCTGAAGTTTTATTTTCACTACGACTTATGTCATTACCTCATAATAAGCAACACAGAAGAGACAGAGAGGGCAGTGTCTATAAAGACATTATTGATTGTAAAAAAGATTCTTCGTTTAACATTTCTTAATGGGGTAGGTGGACTCACTCACAAAGAATATTCAATTATTTAAGGACTTCTGCACCTGAACTTTCCCTCAAATCGTTAATTGGGCGCCTGGGTTTTTCTATGTGGAGAACAGTTTGAAAGTATCTTTACTTTAAATATAAATCAAAGGCAAAGAAGAGCACTGTAATGTCACTATTTAAAATAAACTGCAGCGTCAGTCAATAGGAGTCAAACATCAACAAGACTGATAACGTAATTTATAACGAGTTACATTTCGTGATTTAAACATATTTTTACTAATTAACCAATAATAATTACATTCTAAATTATGTAGATTAACTTACAAAGTGGGTTATAGTTTATTATAGTTGTTTTTGTTATTTTAATAGTATGTTTGAAATATTCGTTTTATTGTTATTGTCATTATTATATTTAGTTAGAATTTCGTCTGAAAAATTTGTTAAACTGGAGAACAACAAAGTATTGATCTTAAAAATCATATAAACAAACTTTCCAAACATTTTATAATCAATTTAGAAATATTGATTATTACATAAATATAGATTATTGTTATCTGTAAGAATAACGGGTCTTAAAGCTCTCAGCCAGACAGGGAATAATTAAAATATGCAACAATCGATTCTGGATTACATTAACGGGTCAATTTCTTTCAATTGAAAGTAGAGTGAAAAGATACAATTACAGCAACACTTTAGACGAAATAAGTAACTGAAATTGGTAATTGATTGATTTAACAGGATCAGCTGAAACCCATTCGGAACCAATAAGTCACAACACGCACAAATAATTTCAGTGGGTCTTGAACAAATATTTTAATATAAACTATTTCTATGCGTGTGGAATCAATAAATCGATTGGTTAAAAATGTTTGTCCTACCAGTTTATTTTAATTGCAAAAGAAATTAATTCAAAGGGGATGTATTATATTTGAAATTTATCTAAATCGATCTATATTTATATCCACCAAAGTAAAAGTCCATCAATATGTAAACGCAAAAAATGTTGTATTTGCTTGCTTTTGTCTAAATTTGCTGAAAACACACGGCGTTGTTGCGTTTCTTTGTATTAGTGTAAATGACTGTAGTGATGCTTTAAACCTGTACATCCCGTTCATATTGCTAACAACTGTATTTGAAAGCTATCACGACACTCACCACTTCTTTTGTCATTGATAAAAAAAATAATATTCTGGTAGACATTATGTTTTAACTTCTGTTTTTACATTTTTGTTTTGTGGTTATGTTGCCTGACAAGCAACAAGTTGTCCCTGTTTAGATAGATAAGTTTATGATGTTAACACCAAATATAAGAACTCGAAATATATTTTTGTGTAGCTATTCTACCTGTGGCAGTAACATTAATAAATATCTTACTAAATAAATATAAACACACACACACACACACACACACACACACACACACACACACATTACATTCTCATTCTCTCTGTAGACTCTCTAAATTACTCTCTTAAACTTATAGTTATGGTCGTATATAGTTATGCACCCTGATTGTTAAAATGGTCAGACAGACCTGAATCCAATTAAAAACAAACACACAAGCCTTAACCGGATTACCATAATTAATAAGGATAACAAATTATTTCGTTTCTGATCCAATTATAACAGGGCTGTGAAAACAAACCGTTAACAACACTGAACAGAGATGTCTGTCCAGACACACCCCATTCTACAATGAGGCAACTATATGTGCAGGGATGGATACACGATTATACACGAGTATTTGGAATATTTTATTGTTTTTGTTGCGTTAAAGCGCAACATTTACAGCATTGCGACAGTTTTAACAGTGCATAAGAGAGACACGATTTAAACCACGTCTACAAGTCAGTAAACTCTGCAGGACGCCAAATGTTACTGCATCCAGTAAAACAACATACACACTCATCATGCAGCGATTCCTTTCCTTTACACGCACCGCATACACAAGCACACACACACGCGCACACACCCACGCCTTCCCATACTTGGCTACACGAATAGCTCTTTAAAGCAAGACTTCACTCTTATCGCCAAAGACAATATCATTGCGAAATCATGCACAGACATGTACCTGCAAGTTTATATCTGCTATCCACGGTTTTTAGTTTTTCACGAAACAATTTGACGAACAGTTTGTGCGGTACGTTCCGTAGGTTAAGCGCTTTATGCATCCATCCGGAGTCTCTTCCTGCAGGATAATCGGTTCTCACAATTTCCATCAAATCACAACATCCATAGGCAAAAACTACGTTTCTGTCGGCGTTGTTGGCTCTTTGCAAGACTCTTTATTCTGTCTTATCCTTGCATTTAAAGATGCTCGTGCATTTGAATAGCCGCGCGAGCAGTTATGGATCCGACTCGAGCTGAAAGAGAATCAGTATGCAAATTATTTCAGTAACAATCGAAATGTTCGATCTATGATCTGCGCACTCGCCTCTCTCCCTCTCACTACACACGGCCCTCACAAAACGCATTTTTCTTAAACATAACATTGTAAAAAGGTTTTAATTCACACAATAAACAATTCGCTTTATTCTGGGCTGAAAAATCAACATATTTATTAGTTATAAAGCTTATGCTTAAAATTTTGATAACAACCACTCATTTTTTAAATATAACAAACGCAGAAGCATTAACTTAAAATGAAACAAAAATCATTCACCATCTTTAAACGTGAGGACCGTTTTATTGAAAGTACGCAATAACCTGAGACTATGCAAATACACTGTTTTTAAACATAGAAGATGTACGAACAAGAGCAAAACATGAAACTGTGCTAAGTATAGCCTTACACAATGGTGTATATTTCTTTGCGTATGTTTCCAAAAAATCTAATTAGTTCAGAAAATTATTTGTTACTTTATTAAATACAATTATATGCAATAGGTTTTCAATTTACTCAGACTAAAAATATTTAAAAAACGCCGATTATTGTTCGATTTGAATTTATGATGAAAATACAGTGCCTGTTTTTTCCGAGGAAAGCGTATGGCCTTTTCTCCATACGCTAGTTTCATATGAACGAGATCTAGTACAGATTGTTTATCCGCCTAACTACCTTCTTTTGTATTACAGAAAATGGATTTTAGTATTCACCTAAGCCTAAAAGATTTTCTTGCGCTAAAATCAAATAATAAAGACATTTTATAGACTATTTAAATCTTACATTATAATTGCAAAATTGTGGAAAACTATCTATAACATTATGTATATACTTATATGTATATGTCAGTGTTACTGAATCTTTTTTTGTGTGTATTTTTAGGTGTGACCTTATAACATATAGGGTTGGGAGCATGCAATAGAAACACAGAAACTAACCTAACCTAACATTGAACTGTTACATGCATTTGAGCTTCATCTTGGAGTTGCAGGCCATCTGCCATTGAGATGGTTTTCAGGGTGGTGGGTCAAGGGTCACTGAGCCAGGGTTCAAATGGCAACCAATGGTCACTCCTTATGAACCTGGATGCTCATTCCAGTTTATTTTAATGCTGCTGATCGTTTTGAAAAGGCTTAGATTTTTGCTTCACTAAATCATTATGAAACACACTGTATTTTAACACATCAACAAAGCCCTTAGTGGTTTCATTACAATTCCAATGCATGTACTGTAGGGACTAAGCATTTTGTGGTATCATCCAAATTTGTCATTATGGTAAATGTATAACACACACACAGAGCAGGATCTGAATTATTCAGATTTGGGCATGGAGCTGATACCGGCGCTGTTTCTGAACCACAGTGTGGTTTCCGAGCAGACCAATGCTTGTTGAAAAATTGGGTTTTGGCCATGATAATCTTTCATCATTAATATTTAATTAACAGGAGGCAGCTCAGTGTCTGAGCTACACAGAGACTTAATTTAGCAGCTCAGTCCAGCCTCACAGTCTGGTCTTGCACTGGAGTAATATGTTTATGAAGCTGCAACAAGATTTTAACAAAGATAAAGACACTAAAGAAACATAAAAACAGTACATAAGATAGATCAACTTTTTTGGGGGGAAACATCTTAGACGAAGATGATACATTAACAAAACATGACTGGTAAGACAAGCAAAATTCCTGTGCTATAAAACAGCAATAAAGTTTCATTGTGGAGGCTAAAATGTCACTTAAACACTTCAAAGTTTCTACTAAGGGGAAGAGACCAAAAGTCTATTCTTTTTAAAAAGGGAACAAGAATATTTTCTATTTCTCATCTTGTCGGATAGCAAGGCTGAGCACTCAGCACACAACACAAAGCATTCCTGTGTGCCGACAGCACTCAGAAAATCAGCTTTCCAAACAATTACCTACAAAGCCCCAGAGATAAATTATCACTCGACTGCTTGTGTTCATGCAGAAACTTTACTGCTGAGAAAACAAGACGCTGATGGATCCGTCATCTGCAACACACATCTTTGAATTTATGTGAATGTTCTGCTCTGTTCACAGGTGTCACTGGGCAAATGCTGCTATCATTGTGTTCCATTGTTCAACTAATCTGTGTTGGTTAAAGCATTACTAAAACAACTAGTGGCAAATAAACACCACTGAGGACTGCAAGAGGTAAAGGTTTCCTATATTTTTTTTGAGCTGTGTACATGATTTGTAAATCTAAAAAACTATGTGCAGGATTGCTAATGGAATTATTCATAGTATTAACTGAATTCATAATATATTTAAATCATAATATGAAAATCTCCAAATGTGATCAGATAAGACAGTACTTTACTAAATGAGTGAAAAAAAATAACAGCTGGAGTATAAAGGCAAGCAGTTTGTAAACAGCAATTCCTATATGTAGCATGAAAGCAATTTAAAAATATCTTGACTTAATACTCTTTAAAATCGCTATTTGTTCATTTTAGCACAATAAGGTTGCATTTGTTAATGTTTATTAACTACTAAGTTCAAATACCATGAACTGACAATTAACAATGCTTTTACACCATTTATTAATCTTAATGTTAATTTCATGTTTAACATTTTTCAAACTAGTTAACTACAAGTTGTTAGGTGTTATCTGTTATCATTAGTTTACGCACAATCAACTAAGATGACCGGACAATGGACATTTGTATTGTTCTAACACTGATGTTACACATAATTCCATGCATTATCTTTGTATAATCTTGTCATTTTCTGCCAAATGAATAAATGTAACATTACCAAAGATTAATAAATGCTAAGAAATATATATTTTCACTGTTAGTTCATGTATAACCTGTGTTGAAAAATGCAACCTTATTGTGTTACCCACTTATTGCCTAACATTGGACCGTTTAATGTATTTTAATGTATTCCCAAATCTAAAATCATCCTTTACAGATTAGATGTAGAATTAACAATAGAATAGTGCATAGTAAGGTCAGTGCATTCTAGTTCCCGTGTCCCTTTGAGAGAGGGAGATGTATGTCCCACTCCCAGTCTGAGGCGCACACACAGATTGTGTGTCTTTGTGTCACAGAGATGTTATTTTCCCCAGAAGGGATGATAAAGCCAATCAATACACCGTACTGGCCTGCAGGCATTCAGTCTAGAGTCCACTGCAATATTGTGTTGGACCATAATGTCTGGACCATCATGTCATCATAGATGGCTGAGATCTTTCAAAAACACTTCTACAAAACCTTTGAATGAAGAAAAAACAAAAAAAGGTACATTTAAGAGAATCAAACAATTGCATATGTGCTAAACTAACAAACATTTTTTGCTGTGCTGCAGTTGTGATGGAGCGGTTGGTGCAGATTTGTGTGGGTTGTGTATTTCAAGACTCTAATCTAAGGCATCTATAGCGGCATTCTGCTCTGAAATATGCTCTATTCACTTGGTATGTTTGGAATGCAACACATTCTTTCAAATATTTCAGAGAAATTTGGTTTTGAGGGAACAGTCCAGTCAACAGGTTAAAGGTACTGTGTTTGGGTGTACAGTAGTGTACATGAGTGCTGTCATTTTGTACTGTTGTGTATAGGAAGATGGGCACTGCTCTGATTACAGTAAACAAGCAGGCATATTTGGAATGTATGGGGTGAAATAGCGCAGTTTGGTTTGGATAACCATAAATTCTCCTTCTGCAGGAAGATAATGTTTATCACTCAAATGACCAACCTGTGTTCCTTCACCAAACAATTTATTTGGTTGTTTGTTAGTGAAGCATAATTTATTGTAACCCTGATTCCGTTCAATCAAGCGCTCTTTATATTGTACCATTGTTGCAAACCATCTATGAAAAAATAATATACAGCAAGTAAAGGAAAAATTGACATATACACAATACATAGTAACACTTGTTTTTATTGAAGATCTTATTTTCCCATAGTATTTAGTTTAAAAATACTAATTAACAATACTAAAATTTTTACCAGTTTATAAATTACGCAAAAAACATAATGAATGACACTGATGCAACTGTACCAAAAACAACAAATAAATCTCTAACAAAAACTCCATGTAATTCCCCTGTGATTATCTATCATCATGCCATGGCCAAAGAAAGGCAAAACACACACTGAAGTGCTGAGCAGGTAGAAGTGGTCCATCTATTTCCTGCCGTCCCTGTGGTGCTCTGTCTTCCTGCCAACACAGTGTTTTCTTCCGATTACACAATTAGAGGTTTAACAGCACTCATGAACAACATCTGCAAAAATAAGGTTCTAGAAGACTTTTGTTCTAGATTTCTAAAGTCTTGAGGTAGACTGTTGTCTTCACAAAGGGGGAAAATTTGTCATTGCACACTTAAACTTTACTTTGAGAGGCAGCCGGACAATATATTTGTCCTAAACCACAAACTTTATCTGTAATACAAACCAACACAACAAATACTGCATTTTTATTAAATTTTTTTGTCAATATAAAATAAAATTTGTTTCGTCTTGTTTTTCTTTGTTGTAAGCTTGCTCACCTTTTTTAGCAGTTCATTGGCTTCAATCAATTTTTACTTCTCCTCTCCAGTCACTTGTCATACAGAGATAACGTTTAATTATGAAGGTCGTGTTTCACTTGGAAACATGTTACATTTCACACTGATAAAGTATTTACACATATTATGCACACCAGTGGTAAGGAAAATGCTTTTATATTTAAGTACCTGGAGACATCTGAACAAATCAGTATACAGTGATTTAGTATTTGCAGGTTGCCTCACTGTGTTTCTTTCTCTTTCCAGCTCTAATCTTTTTCTCTACTATCTCTAAAATTATAAGTTCTTATCAATGCTATGTGACGTGGCAGCCAGGGTCATGACCTCTTTGCTTTACCTTTCAGAGCAGAGTGTTGACTTTTTCTCTTGTATCCTTTAGCTCAGCTTCAGCCGTGGGAAAATTCCTGACTCAGATCAATTCCTAATATCTAGAACACTCCAGAAATTGTGCGTGTTCAGTGCTTGTGTGGGCAAATCAAATGTTTAAGAGGCTTTATTTGGGAGGGAGGTTATCAAAGGGCAGATTCAGCTGTGACCAGTTTTTTTTGTCAAACAGTCGATGAATTTGATTATATGACCTGAGGTTTTAGGGTCCAGAACACTTCCCAAACCTAAAATAAAAATAAATATATACTGAATTTAAAATTGAAATAGAAATGCATGCATACGTGGGAAAAACTTTAGCATGCACAATTTATTTTTTTTTTCATTTAGTGACAAACAATGCAAGAAACAGGAAATAAATCACAGAAAAGACTCTTTACAAAGCCCCCTTGACTAGAGTGAATCTTTGAAAATGTTGAAGAAAATAAAGTTTTTACAAACTTAAATATATCAGATAATTATACCTTTAATGGCATGGAAAGGTTAGTTTAAGTGATTAAATAGTATACAAGTATAAAGACTTTATACTTTGAAAATGTCTTAAAAATACTACAATTAGGACACATACAGTGAAATAAAATCACATTGTAGTCAAAAAGTGTAAGAAAAATGTTTTAACTGTTACACCACATGACATTCATTCAGTCTAACTAATGCATATACAAATAATGACAATCACATTTTTAGTAACTTGGTGTGTGTTTTTAAGATTTTTTTTAATTCGTTAAATATCGTAAAAGTACTTATTTTTATTATTTACATTTAAAGCATGCTCAAAAGTGCAAGTGAAGGCATTATAAGGAAAGCACAAAAGAGGTTGTAGGTAAGACAGAGTAAGAAAACATGCTTGAGTGAAAACAATCATGTCTATATTACTTGCTGGTCCTAATGGCTCAGAGACACTGAAGGACCGTGATATAGTAATCTGCTGCATTTACAGTGACCCAGAGAGAAATGAGAAGACATTATTTGCAATCAGAAAATGAGAAAAAAGTAAAATAGAGAGATATCTGCTCGGAGAGACACAGGAGATGAGAGACCTTCTGATTTACAACATCGCTGAACACAAAATGACCTCTCATTACACTTTACAATTTCACACTGTTTCCCACAAGGGCCTATTCTAACACTCACACATGCCACAATATTAGAAAGACTGAAACTGGTCTTCTTCAAACAAGAGAGTGTTTATGGCATTTTTATAGTGATATTATAGTAGTGTGTAGTGTATGCTATATCATATCTGTATGTGTGTGTGTCAATATATTTATGTCTCAGTGTGTGTGCAGAGATAAAGTGACTTCTGCCCTTCTGATAGCATCTTTTAAATGGACAGCTGGTCACCCTGACCTTTGGGATCAAGGTCACTGACCAGGTCACAAGAATGGATGGACACACACACACA
>JBAJNP010000266.1:12401-59183 GCA_036877545.1 Yasuhikotakia modesta | reverse complement strand
TATATATATCTATATTGTTCTTGTACACTGCTTACTATAAGCAATATAGCTCTATACCACACTCCAGCATTAGCAGTACAAGAAATCTGTCTGTTTTAAAATGTTAACATTTTACAATTTAGAAAAAAAACTTTCAAACAAGCCAAACAACAACAGGAACTCCATATTTGTACACAGAACAAACCACAAAACAGTCCAAACGGGGGTGTTACACTATTGCCTTCTCTGTTTGAAAGGTTTCAACATTTAATAGTTTTGCACAGTGTTGTATATTTTATTTAATTGCATACATTATTAAAAATGTTTCCAAGTATTTGTAAAAAATCCAGAAAAATATATCATTTTAAATAGTGCACCATCTCAGGTCGCTGTCAGTAATGTAATATACACATAATGCCAGATTTTCAATTACACTGTATAATTTCTGTGAGGACCAGTCACAGTGATCTGTGATGGACAATATTTTTCACAATTGTTTTAACACCTTATTGATTACAGTAGCAACTGGGCATAGATTGATTGATTTTCTATTACATAGAAAGTTGCAGTGCAACAGCTGGTCAATACAGTTCTTCCCTTAACATACAGATTTGGAGAGGGGATGGATGGGATAAGTACAGCACTTCTTCAACATGTAGTCATCAAAAGCAAAATTTGATGACAATGCCATAAATCCCCTAGGAGGAGTATTTAAAAAGTCACAGTTTGTAATTTACAAAAAAAAAACACATTTCAAAATTGCTGACTTCCAGTCGGGCAGAGCTAATGAATGTAACCTTTAAAGTTTTGCAACTTTTGTTCACAGAAATCGCTTTTCCAAAAAATCCAAAATGTTGACTTTATGTTGAGCTAAGCTAATTGGTGTCAAGGCGAAAGCTGGGTGTCAAGTTGAAAGTTGGGTAACATGACAGATTCACATACCAAGTGTTGTAGGTGAGTGCATCTATGTTTGCTATGTACAGTATATTTTTTTGCCCGCACCTAGGGGCACTACCAAGCCCGTCTGCCCTGCCCATATGACAGCCTTTGCCCAGCCCTAATGGCCAGTAACTCTGAGGTGTGTGCCAAGTTTCAACAATTGGTCCCTTTGCATATTTAGTGCTTTGGCCCTAGTAATAATAATTTTAAGCAAAACAATACGACCCTTAATACTTTCAGTGCAAAACATGACTATCTGAAACAATGTTGAACTGTGCCAACATTTTAGTAACATGAACATGATATAAGTAGTTCCCTTTCAGGATCTCGAGCTGCGTCGAAACGCTATGGGAACGCCATCAGCTTTTACGCACTCTGATACAGGTGTCTAATCACAAATTGGGGGGCATGTTGTCACAGGCGGGGTGACGGCATGACCAAAAGATATAAAACGCACATGCAAAACGCCGTTTGGGTTAGCCTTGTTCATTCAGCGAAGCGCTCTGTGTTACATTGTCTGTCTCATTGTCACTTGTTAGCTGCTTATAGTTGTCTTGCGTGATTTTGTCTGTGTGTTTAGGGACAATCATGCCCAAAGCAAAGGCTAAGAGATAGAGGGGAAAGTAAAGATCAGTTTAGGCTGTGTGTTCCTCCCTGCCCGCGTTATATTACGGGTGGGGATACACACAAACTATGTGTAGTTTGCCTGGGAGCGAAGCACGTTCAGTCAGCTCTTGAGGGCATTTGAGAGCATTTGCCTCTAGGCACGCTTCGCTCCATTTTTGAGGAAGGAGCCTTTATTAGCATTCCTCGCGGTGCGGATCCCGCTTCTGCTGAGGCAGAGCAGGGCTTGCATTCATGGGGTTAGCAAATGGATCTAACGGAAGGAATTGAGATGGGCCCTGCTTTATCTCTTTCCTCGTCCGTTAGCTCCACTCGGTGAGGAGTGGAGTTACTTTTTCCTGGGGGGAGGAAAAAGCAATCCGCAGTGCGGTTACTTTTTCCTGGGGGGAGGGCTCTTCTCTTTGCCTCTCCTCCACTGACGAATTGGAGGTAGAGAGCGTTGATAGTGCTAATGTATCCCCTAAATATGAGGAGCTAGCTGAAACTGTGTCCAAGCAGAAACCGTATCCAAGCTGTATATTAGCTGGCCCGTCGAACAACAGGCTGGTATTAAAAAAAGTTTGTTAGACGAACGGTTTCTTCAAAGCCAGTCTGCACCTCCACGCAGGAGCCTTCCCTTTTTTGATGATCTTCATTCAGAAATATCAAGATCATGGGGGAAACCATTTTCAGCTCGCATATATAGCCCTGCTGCTAACATTTATGGTAATGTAGCAGGGCTAGCTGATAATGGTTATGGGTAAGGGTATGCCCCGGGTGGAACAGGCGTTAGTGAGCTACCTGTCCCCTGGTAAAGCATCATCCCTGAAGGCTCCATGCCTGCCAACAAAGGCTTTGAGAACAACTTCAGAGTTAGTGGGCAGGGGGTACATGGCGGCAGGTCTGGCCGGTGCTTCTCTTCACACTATTAACATCACTCGCTCCTCAGGGCCCTCTGGAGGTCAAACTGTTAACCCTGCCACCTCTGGTGCTTCAGGGTGCAGCAGCCTCAAATGTCGGCTCCCTCCAGTGTTTGCCAAAATCAGCAGACATGGTAGAGAGACCACTTCTGTTAGGCAAATTAGATCGAGTTCTCCCTGCAGAAATAACTTTACAGGGCTCAGATCATCATGCTCAAAACTCTCTAGAGGCCAGTTTTGAGAGCTTTCAGCGGCATAAAACTCAGGCTCTAGTTATGCTGGAAGAAGTAGAATCTCTCTTATTGAAGGAGGCCATAGAGTTAGTACCTCCTCAACTCAGGGGAGTGAAAACTTCACCCAGTTGTGGTGAATCAGATTTGGAGAATATTTGGGCAAGCCCAAGTAGATCTCTCGTGACTGCGCAATGTCCTCTTTGGTTCTCTTTAGCTCATCCAGCTCCTCTGGGGCTGGACGCTATGGCACACACATGGCCAAGGCTACGCCTGTATGCCTTCCCCCTGATTGCTCTGCTCCCGGGAGTTATGGAAAAGATACGGCTAGATGCAGTATCCATGCTTCTGGTGGCCCCACTTTGGCCCACTCGAGTATGGTTCTCAGATCTGATAGATCTATTAGATGGGTCTCCGTGGGAGATTCCCATCAGGAGAGACCTTTTTTCCCAGGCAGAGGGTGCCATTTTACTATGGAGCTATGGAAGCTGTGGGTGTGGCCCCTGAGGAGGCACAACTCTTAGCTTCTGGTCTCTCAACTGAGGTTGTGGAGACCATTTTACAATCCAGAGCACACTCTACGAGGAAACTTTATGCCCTGAAGTGGAAGCTTTTCAGCAAGATCCAGTGGGCTGCACTGTAAATGCAGTCTTGGAGTTTTTGCAGGCTTGTTTCTCTGCAGGACTTGCCTACTCCACCTTGAAGGTTTATGTGGCATCTCTGCGTACCGCACTTCATTAGGTGGATGTCCTATAGGTAGACACCCCTGGGTTACACGTTTCCTCCGAGGTGCACTGAGGCTGAGGCCCCAGGTACGATCTCGTATCCCACCTTGGGATCTGGCTGTAGTTCTTGAAGCTCTTTGTGCTCCACCTTTTGAGCCCATTGAGGAAATATATGATCATCTATTATCAGTTAAGACGGCGTTCCTGTTGGCCATCACTTCTCTGAGGAGGGTGGGTGACCTTCAGGCTCTCTCTGTAGTGCCTTCCTTTTTAGACTTTGCCCCTGGTTTGGTCAAAGCCTTTTTATAAGGTTTTGTCTCGAAAGTACCTTCTCGAAAGTACAATACTACGGCCAGTCGAACTTCAAGCCTTTTGCCCTCCTCCCTTCAGGGAGCATGACCAGGAGAAGCTAAACCATATGTGTCCAGTGCAAGCACTGGATGCTTATGTCCACAGAACTGCTCTGTGGAGAAAAACTGACCAACTTTTTGTTTGCTTTGGGAATCCTAAGCGCGGCTTTTCCGCTACCAAGCAGACTCTAAGTCGTTGGATTTCTGATGCGATTCACATCGCTTATGAGTCCTCTGGTACCCCCCCGTCCTAAGGGGACCAAGGCACATTCTACTTGGGGTATGGCGGCCTCCAAGGCCTTCTGTGCAGGTGTCCCAATTAAGGATATCTGTGATGCTGCGGGATGGTCCACTCCCTTAACTTTTATTAGGCATTATGGCCTTGATACTCGAGCCACTTCAGTATGGATAGTGGGCATCTTGTTCCCTTAGCGTTTCGACGCAGCTCGAGTTCCTGAAAGGGAACGTCTCAGGTTGCGTATATAACCCTGGTTCCCTTAAGGGAACGAGACGCTGCATCTCCTGCCATACCTCAGTTCCGCCTGTCTGCATTCGCCTCATTCACATCCTAAGCTAACCCGAACGGCGTTTTGCATGTGTGTTTTATAGTCTCTTGGTCATGCCGTTACCCCGTCTGTGACGACATGCCCCGCAATTTGTGATTAGACACCTGTATCAGAGTGCATAAAAGCTGATGGTGTTCCCATAATGTTTCGACGCAGCGTCTCGTTCCCTTCAGGGAACCAGGGTTACATACGTAACCTGAGACGTTTCAGGTTACCCCCACATGTTTATTTATGACTAAATCGTGCAATCATCATACATGCTAGTCGTCGTACTGTATCATGTCAAATCATGCTATCATCATGCTAAACTTAACCTATCCTAAACTATTTGAAAGTTTTTAGGGCAGGATTTTTCAAGCCAACATAAAGTTAGTCCTCAAACTTTACTATCTTTTTCTTATTCATTTCTACCCTTGAAATGTGAAAATATTACCAGATGGCTTCAGAATGACTATGCCACCATCCATTAATTTGTTCAAAAGCTAGAAGAGGCACTATTTCGTAAATGTTTCTAAAGGCTACAAAACAGAAATGTTGAGCAGGTTTTTTTTTGAATATATAAAATGATATATTGTGTGGTTTAGGATGTTCATCAGCTAATATTATGCAGATTTTTGCTGGATGTCACGGTGAGATGCTATTCAGATTTCTGTGTCTTATTTCAGAGTTTCCCGCACCTCACTGCATTGCCATGTGCCAAGTCCTCTGCGCGCAGTATTCAAATTACAGCAACAATTCAATAAAAATTAAGTCTGCAAACTGGCTTTGGGTATAAATTACACCAAGACACAATCTGGCAACTTTGAAACCCTCCCATGTGGTTGGAGGCGCTATTGATTTCCATCCTTACATGATTTCAATATTGATAAGAAGCTAATAAACTCAGCTGAGTGCAGAGAGATATAAAGCATTTGATGAGGAATGTATATGTATTATTTATGGGTGATGGTTGTGTTAAATACTTAAATACTAACTCATTGAGAAATATTTTGTGAATATCAGGTGATTTCCTTGACTAACATATTATATATTGTATAATCAAATAAATATTCTAAAATACTCTATATTACTCTGTAATGTATATATTTAATGTATATATTTAAGTATATAAGGTTCTTGTAGCCATACTACATGATCAATTAAAACTAGTTAAATGTTCTATTAGGTGTTATAGGGTGTTTTATTGTGTCAAAGTTACAAGATAATAACAATTAAACTTTGCTAATACTAGTTTCAGACCCCATTTATGGTCAGAAGATTGTTGTGGCACAGATTTAACAAGATGATGGAAACATTCCTCTGAGATTTTGGCTTAAGTTGCATTTGTTTCAGATTTGTCAGAATCACATTTATGATTTGAATCTCCCATTCCACCACATCTGATGTGTTTCATTGGATTGAGATCTGGTGTCTGTGAAAGTAATTTGAGTACAGTGAACATTGTCATGTTTAGAAACCAGTTGCAGATGATCTGAGCTTTGTGACATGGCATGTTATTCTGCGGTAGCCATTAGAAAGATAAGCACACTGTGGTCAGAAAGAGATGCACATGATCAGCAACAATAGTCACGTATGCTGAGGTGTTTAAACCAGTGTTTGTCAACCAGGGACTGGAGCCCACTAGACAGCACAGAAGCCTCAAGGTGACAATTTAAAATAAGGCAAACAAGTTTAAAAAACTACAAAAACCTAAACATTAAGATATTTTTATTGGTTGGCCCTTTTTCAAGTGAATATGTATCTTTGTAGTTATGCCAAGCTCTACACAATATTTGTTGTATATTTTATTTTATTTAGGAATTATTGTGGAGGGGCCTTCACATATTGTTGTGGGCAAAGAATGGCCTTGAAGTCAAAAAGGTGGAGATCCACTGGTTTAAATAGTGCTCAGTTGGTTCTGAGGGGCCCAAAATGGATCCATACGTTCATGGAGTTCATTAATTTATGTCTTTAACATCTAAATGTTACAGCAGAAATGTAGATTCATCAGTCCTGACATGAATCAGTCATTTTTCCAGTGTTCTGTTTTCCAGTTTTTGTGAGTATCCACTATGGCCTCAATGTCATTGACATCTGGTCTTCGGATGCTGTAGCCTGTCTGCTACAAGGTGCAGCATGTTGTGTGTTCATAGACATTCCTTTGCATACTGTTGCCTTTCTATTTGCTTGACGCTGTGTGTCAATTCTTCACTGACCTCTGCCATCAATAAAGCATTTTGCATAAAAAGCTGCCACGTGATTGGGTATTTCTGTTGCTGACAATTGAACTAAACAATAAAAAATATTTATTTTCTTAATGTGACAATGCTAGTAAACCCTCTGGGTTTGAAACAACTCATCTGGATGAGTTGTTGAGTGTGGATTGATGAGTTGACTGAGGTTAGATGCTGCATTTTAAGGTGTCCTGCCTTTCTGTGACATATGAAGTGCTCTAACAGGCAGAGTCGATTTTGTGTGACTTAGTCCTGGATGACTGGACCTTGAGCTGTGAGACTGTGATTAAGAATTCTATTGTAGCTTCTTCACTAGCATTTACCACAAACATATATGAAAGATTCTGCTCTCCCTCCCCCTGTTGTCAAAGAGCAGTTTTCTTTGTTTCCATAGAGCCATAATTCTGTCAAAATCCCAGAGAGAGAAGGAAAGAGAGGAAAAAATCAATGGCTCTCCACACAACACTGTGTGTCCTTGGCCAGAGAAAGAGAGAAAGAAAGTGAGGAAAAGAGGAAGACGGGAACATAAGAAGAAGAATAAAGCATAAGAGGGATTGTAAAAACATTTTACCATTGCGTTTACTGAGCAAAAACTTTTCGGGATGTTCTCATTTGTAAAAAGAGTATAAAATTAGACATTTTTTCTGTTAGGGTTAAAATACAATATATTGCTTATAACTAGCTATGTAAAAGTAGCAAACTAAGCTTATGGAATGTAACCATTTAGATAACATGTAAGTTAACAGATAAGTTAACGTGTGTGTGTCAAGTGTGGCATTCACAGAACAATGCATCTTTCATGTCATTACTCTCTCTCTGTCTCCATAACACACAGCTGACTGTACTCACGTTTCTCAGTCTTCTAGTATCTTGTAAATATGATTTACCTTCTAATCTATGAGCTGTCATCACAGCAGTCAGGGAACTTCTCTGTTCCCTGCCTCAAGTAGAGATCTCTGCAGTGTGTAAAAACTTTCAGAAGATTTATGTCATTTACACTGTGTTCATTGAAATTTTAATCCTAATCATAGCCCTGATAGCAGCAAATCTTTTAAGAAGGTCACAGAATAAGGTTTATCATCAAAACACGACCCTGTTCTTCTCCAGTTGTATATGTGTGAGTTTGAAGGGCTGTTTAAACTTTAGGCCAGGAGTGTTCTTATTTGCCACACCATTATGTATCCCAGGAGGCCTTTTGGACAGCATATCCTATCAGCTTTATTCAGAAGTGAAGAGAATAGCACAGTTTGGCAGTTTCTTATTTTAATGTGTGTGCAGAAAATTACACTTTTTGTAAATTTGTGAAATACCATTAGCTATGTTCATAACATAACAGAACACGTTTTGGTCTTTTGCCACTTTTGTTGTTTGAAGTTGTTGATCAAACAGGGGACAAATATTTATGGATAATAAGCCTAATTTATTTAAAGTATGACCAGAATAAAATGACAATGACCTTATTTAAATAAGCTTGGTGCTGCACATATAATGACTGGGTAAATTAGACTGTGGGTGATGATATTTTAGCAAGATAGAGGGCTTTTCCTTAAAATGATAGATTAAAACGCAATTTCTTTAATTTACCTTCAAATTTGTTTTAGGACTTGGAGCCCCATTGTCACAGGGCCCAGATTAACATTCCAAGGTGTCTTCCAACCATAAAACTACTCTTGCTTCATTGTATAAATACTCCCTACTGATTTCCTGGGAGTGAATACTAAAGAAAAGTCTTCAGTGCCACAGTTCAGCTCTTAGTGTTGGTGAACAAATTCACAAGTTCAATTAAAGTTTGCCAACAGCTCTTATGATAAAAGCAAACAGGTACACAGAGACCTTAAAGGCATGTGAAGAGTAGTGCTCCTCTGTCCGGCACTCTTCATCTTAGGCTGCTAAGAGCCATTAGGTCTCTTATCTCGGCTCCTTGTCTCTCAAAACACTCTTCTGTCTGTTTCGTGGTCTCTTTCAGGCCCTTTCCACACTTCTCTCCATCCTCTCCCCCTCTCCAAATGCTCCTTCAGGCTTTTAAGATGAGTCTCCGTTCTTCTCCAAGGCCTCGAAGTCAATGCAGCAGAAATGCAGCACTGCAAAAAGAAGAAAACCGAAGATGGCATTCAGGCGGTCCTTTTCTCCACATCCTTGTGAAGGGCCCTTCAGTGCACGGCACAGACATAATGTGAGAGCGGAGCATTAAGAAAGTCTTTTTCATTAAAGGAGGAAGATTTGGATAGAGGGATGAGAGGGAAATGGCCTTTTATGTTGCTTTACATCTGATGAAAAAGTTTAAGGACAGGAATCCTTCATGTTTTTAGAGAGGATGATGGCACAGGTCATTTTTTTATGTCAGAACACTGAACCCTCAAACATCAGAAGCAGGCCACCAAATGGAGAACCTTTAGATAAGGAGAAATCAATTTTTATTTCATTTTTTCTCAATGAAGAAACTGAGTCCCTTTCTTAGGGGCAGCTATGCATGTCCCAAGGGAAAATTCATTACTACTTTTGCTTATACAAAGCTCACAAGCTGTGGCTGCATCACATGTATCAATCAAATCTCTCTTTCTTCTAAAATTAATTTGGAGAAATTAAAATAACAAAGTACAGATTCTATGCAGCATGGAGCTATGAAATGCATGTGGATAGCTTAAATAAATATGGTTTTTGATTTGGGTTTGATGAGAAATGTTTGAGTTCATTTTAACTTTGGATTGCAGACCACTTCAAGCACTTCACTTCAAGTTTGAATTTTAAAAACATACTGTATAAAACATTTCTTTCCAACATATTAAGACTATTAACAATATTATTTAATAACTTTATTCTATATGTTCAATCCTCAAATTAGAATATTTCTATGGCCAAAATGTTTGCTAGTGCAAAATATCATAGAAAGTCCAAGAGTTAAAAAAATGCTTCTTTCTGTTAAAAACAAGAAAAAAATCTGAAATATGGAAACACATTATATAGACAAAATCAAAACTTGTGTTTCTTTGTATCAAATGCCGAAACATATCTCTTTCTGTCTCTCTCTCCATTTCTCATCTCTTTCGATCATGGCGGTTTGCTCTTATTGCATCAGTGTTATAAATTCAGGTTTTGCTCATTGATCAGAAATGGCCCCTGCAAATAAAATTTCAAACGTAAAAGCTAATGCACAAAAAGCTTAAAAATCAATTTTTATCACACTAAAGTCATCCCATATTGCAAGAAAACAGACAGAATCAAAGGTAATATATACATTTTCCTGTGAAATCATTACTTTTTCCTTTCCTGTAACTAAGTTCAAAAGAACATAAAACACATACTTTTTGGTAAGACTGCAATTAGACTTTGTTTGAAGTTGGTATTGCGAGGAGAATATTAGATTTGCAAAGCTAAAACCATTAAGGTAAAAGTCTGAAGGGAACAAGAGACGTCACATTAAAAAGCAATTAGGGTGATGTCATCTCCAAAACTCTGGAAATGCTTGTGTTTTTTTGGAGACAAGATGCAAAATAAATTACGAGGACCAGGCATATGCCTCGCACCTTATACCTCTGAACTTTGCTGGGTCTCTGTGGATGGGGTTGGGAACATTATGATGAAAAAGCTATGAATCTGAGAGGAACTGGAGCAAAACGATGTTGCCCTATGCCTGAGTGAGCTGAGGAAAAGGTGTGCACTCTCTCCAGGCTACAGCACCTTAACCTCCCTGACTAAAACCCGCATTAACACTGTGGCGAAGGTGTTTAGTCACATGACTAGTCAAGGAGTTTAGCCGGTTATCATGTCTCCACTGATGTGGGGCACTGTCTGACAGATATAAAAGTTTAATTTTTTTCCTCTAGAGTTTTTGATAAGACCTCAACAATGTTCCAAACAGTACGTTTGGTCAAGATACCTCACATATTTATTTAAATTATTATTTTTTTTAATTAATTAATTTTTTTTAAAATAGATGTTTCCAAACATTTCCAATCAAATATTACTGTGACCAAATGCTAGGTACATTTTCCTCGTACATTCTTTGCTTCACCAAACTCATGTTGACAGAAAAAATGTTTTAAAAGATTTTTTAGTGTTTTCCTTGTAGTAACATATAAAGATAAATGCATGTATACCAAGACCAAAGACATTTCCACAGAAAAGTAAAATATTTTACTTTTAAAACCCATTTCAGTTTAGTGAAGTCCTGCAGGTCCCCTGATAAGATCAGTTTGACCTCCTGCGATCAATGGGGTAGAGAGAGCAGTAAAAAAACTCTCGTTCTCTCTGTGAATATGAGCAGTGGAGTAAAGTGCCCAGTGGAGGAGTGAGTGTATATGAGGGAGTTTGGAGGCGTCGCTCTGAGAGGGAATGGCTACACCGGATCCCTGCATGTGTCGTGCTTTTTATTGATCCATCACTCTTGCCGTCAGTGAGACCAGAGGTGGCCACAGATCCGTCCACAGATCCAATTTTCTGGACCCACAGACGCCTTCTTTGAAATGTGTATGTGTATCAACAATCATTGACATAAAGCAGAGTTCAGCCCAGTAGTCCAGCATGGAGGAGCTTAACATTTAAACACCATGAAATCAAAACTTTCTCAACACATATTCCTGTTGTTATTGTGTGAAATTTATCAGTGCACTATTCTTAAGTTTAAAATGTTTGTATTTATAATCAGCAAATTGTTGTAGCTTTCAGAAATACCATGTTGATGGAAAAGGATCTTTATAAACCAAATCTGTCATTTACTCATGTTGTACATTTTTTCCCAATGAATAGCTAGTTTCACACAGAAACATCTTTTGGGTTTTATCTGAGTTATCTGAGTTTTATCTGAGTTAAAGTTGGTTCTTTGCAAACTAAAATCTGCTTAAAATCGGTTACTTTGCTGCTGTCATGACACTTAACTTACATGTTGTTTTCTGTCAGCTGTAGAGGCATTATTTTATTTATTGTGAAATACCTTCCTCCACTTTAGTTTAATGCGTGGATGAGTCTTTAAGTAAGCCATTCAGAGATGATTTCCTACACACTGAGGTGCTTTCAAAACATTGCAGCTTGTTTGGTTGAGCATATCATGTAAATGAATTACAAATGGCTCATTTATTGGCTGCAGCTCAACCAAGCTAAGGTCAGGACTATTTGTTTTGTTCTGTTAGTAGCTCAAAAATTACACACTTCAACCATAACCTTACATTTCTTTAGAGGTACAAAAAAAAGTAGTTAGACCATGATCCATGAAATAAAGTTTCAATTGAATCTATGTTTTGTGAAAGGAAGCAACTACACATATTTATAGAAAACAAAAACAAGAGTATTACACTGTAAAAAAGAAGTGAAAAAGAAAAGAGATTACTGAAATCTCTGTGGGAGGAATTGGTTCAAATTAAAAGATGTTTAGTTAAACTGAACACCTTTACGCACCCGGTCACACAGAAACTTAATGATGGAAAGCCAAAGGAAATGCGACAAGAACGAACAAGAGAGACTGAAAGGAAAATGGAGCGGGAGGGAGGAGTAGAGCGAGAGGTGGTGATCTTTCCTGGCAAATTGGGCTCCCGCTTGGTCTAATTCCAGCCCAGGCCTGTTCTGCTCCCTCAGCTTGAGATGAGAGGAGAAAAATCTATGCAGCCAGGCTAGAGCACATCGAGTCTGCGCTGGTTGGCTTCCACGGGGCGACAGCAATCAATAAATCAATAGGAAACGTTGGTTGGTTGTGGCGAGAGGCGGGCTGCAGATATACGGACAGAGGGATGGCAGTCAGATGAGAGGTCAGAGGTCAACCTTGTGTTCAGTACACAGAGGACACACTTTATGATGAAGTGAGCTTAAACGAAGATATTCCAGGCTGCTTTCAAGCACTTCTTTATTTCTTTGTCAGTTCGTAATTTTTCCCAGGAAAACTACACCTCTTCTTCAATCCATAGACATAGATGTTGAAAAGAAAGTGAAAAATTATGCATCAATTCTTGCTTTTTATCATTTTATCAATAATTTAGTATTAGATTCCTGTTAATTACACATTGACATGCCAAAAAAGGTATCAAATGAAAAAAATCTGTATTGTTTTTTCAATCAGTTTTTACCTCTTTCTCTTTTACCTTTAAATTTCCTTTTCATCATCATTGTCTATTCCTAGTTCTTTATCTCTATTTGTCTTTTTTCCCAATTCTCCCAATATTTTCCTTCTCTTGTCAAAATCTTTACTGTTTTTATCTTCCTGTTTCTCTCTCTCAGTGGGTGTAGGGCTGGTAGTGGTGAGCTCTTCCCCCTGCTGTGCTCTGCGTCTGACCCATTGAGGCAGAGGCTCTGTGGGGCAGCTCAGGCTGTGTCCAGCCCTCTGAATGCCTCCCCCTGTGGCTGCATTGATTCCTGTGCTCTGGGCTCCTTAGCCTGCTGCTGGGCCCTTGCTCTGTCTCCTTCTGCTGAGGAGGCAGATACATTAGCACAGGGGTCTGATGTTTCTCAAGGCTTTCGCTTTGTTACACATTTCACACATACAATCTTTTTGTGTTACAAATGCTTTACTTTTTGTATACATTTTATTAGCACTGGCCAGCCTGTATATGGATTAGTTAACAATAATGTGATTTTGTCTATAAACATAAAAAACAGAAATAATAATTATCATAATAATAATAATTTACACATTATATAAAATGTGTACACTGTCCTGCACAAGAAACTGTACTGATCATGAAAAGGCATAGACTCGTACTGAAATGAACAAAACAGGATTGAAATATCTACAGTACTTCAGATGGTTTATCACAAAATGGCTTGAAAAAAAATGTAGTTATTACTTATAATTTATACTGAAATTTATATAGTTTTTCAGGCAATCTCTTGGGCGTCTTTGAGAAGGCAGCTCAGGAGTAAAACATTGCATAAAGAGAGTTTATCTATCTATTTACCTCTAACCTCCTCTACATGTTTATTTAAATGTTTGAAACCTGCCTGCCTTGTTCAGTCATGTGGTGTGATTTCACATAGAAAGAGAGATTGTTTTTTATGTATAATGATACAATGGCGTGTTGTGCTAAACTCTAAACCTATTTTAACAATCTTTTGTGTTAAGGTTGTTCAAAAGGAAATAGTAGACACATTTGAAATATAGACTTCATATTCAATGTAATCGTGTGCAATGACTGTGGTTGAATTTATATATACAGGAACTTGTATTATAAAGCATTATGGATGTAATATAATGCATTAAACATGCTCTACAGAAACAGGATTCATTGTAGATATATTTCTTTAAGAGGTTCCGATCGTTAACATTTCTCAACCTGCCAGCTTTTACAGACCACATACAGACCTTTGACTCATAAATTACACCCTCTGCTCTTCCTAGACATGATGTCTGCTCTGTCCATCTGCTAAAAAGTCTGAGTAAAAAACACCTGCTGCTTTCTGACCTCATGACAATTTTCACTGTGGAGATTTTCCACCTAATTTTTTTCAACCCAAATTAATGCAGCTTTTAGAGTACAATCTGTAGCAAACGGAAACTCTATATTTTGAGTAAAATAAGCAAGATGTGTGAGTGAATGTGCGAATGAGAGCAGGGCCCTGGAGTGTGTTCATTAGATCAGCGAGAGAGATAACAGGGGTAGTGGTCCGCATGGAGACGACCCCTGCATCCTTATAATTAAGATGCATGACATAAGAGCAGAGAAGAGAAGCACTTTTCAATTACATTTAAACACACTCCTGCACGAAGCGTAATGGTTTCAGTCTGCGTGAAGGTGGCAGACTGTTTGCTTCTGTTTAAAAAATATGAAAGCTACTGTATATGCCTATATTATTATTTTATATAACCATTCATTTTTGTGCTGCAATATGGGGTGTACTTTAACTCCAAGTGTGAGCATCCTGATTCAGCAATGAAAGTGTGCGTTATAATTCTATTATAATCAAATTATCAGAAGATAATTTCAGATTCTTTTCAGATAACACAGGTGTCAGGTGCTCATACAATAACTGCTGCTTTACAGTGCAACTATTATCTACCTTCTCTGAAGTCCAAATGTGATGTCAACATTTGCTGATGTCTGGACTGTAGTGTCTAAGAGATTTTTCATCATCAGAAAGCCTATAGTCTAAGTATAGTGTCTGAGGTGGCTACTAGAATCATTATTCTTCATCATCTTTAAGAACATGACTAACTACCCAAGACGAGCTGAGGAGAAATGTGACCTTTATGCTCGGTATTTCTGTTTTTCGTTAAAATGAATTAATGTTCTTGTCTGGGATATGAACACGTTCTGTAATAGCAGACCTGCTGAGCTAATGAATAATCCACAGCATTGAACCTTTGCATAAGAAAAAACATGATGAAAATAAAAAATGTAAAAAAATGCAGAAAAATGTTCACAATCATTTTAACAAAATTTGCTAAAATTTGCTAATAAAACTGCTAATACAAAACCAAGATAATATTGAAAGCACTGTTAGTTTGATTAATATAATGTTTATGCTACTGTAAAAACAAGCTGTATTTAATATATTAAAGGAACAAATCTCAGCGTTATAAAACTGAGAGACTTGCTCAGACACACAGACTCCATTTTGTATTCTATCAGAAAGAGAACAGCAGAAAGCTCATCAAAACGGTCTCCTCACCGGAGCGTGATCCGTTATATTGAAGCCAGAAAAATAATGGTTAACATTTGCACAGAGGACCAATAAAACCAAATTTAATTTTCACTATTTGCAATAAGTATTTTGTTCAATTGCTCTTTTGTTTGACTGCTGTTCGGGATGTCTTAGGAAAGATTACCCAGTTAAGGACTATAAAAATTCTCCCACTGATTGGTCACATTGATTTTTCACAATCTGCTTATTGGTTCAGCCAGCGCAGGGATGAAAGTTGAAAGTTCACGACCTTACAGTGAGATTTTTTTTCTTCCTTTCATGTGGAACTCTGGGAGAAATGCTTTGTAGCAATCCTCATTTATGATCCAATTGGTCCCCTCATCTTTCAGCAGATTCCTTTTCTGTCCCTCCCATAAATGCATTCTTTCTGCTGTTTATTTTCCATTAATGAAAACATATAGGCTCCTTTTGGATCTCAATACTAGCTTTCTGTTTATTGAGTACCACTTTTATACCATGAATACTCAGTATATGTGAATTAGTTAAATGCTAGACATTGTGCAATAATATTCTAAATGTTTCAGATAGCAATATGTTACGTTGTTGTCCCATGACCACATAAAATTGCATACAACAATGAATAAATTACCATTAAATTGCATTGTACCATAATTAAATTGAGGTACATTTTGGTGACAGTTGACAATCTTTTGGATTTTCAATGTCTACAAAGAATTCATACATGATATACAAACTACAGTGATAGTTACAGAAGTATATCAGTCAAACATTCATAATTTTGAGTACATGGTGAACTGTGTGTTAAAGAAATCCTGTAACAATTTAATTGACATTTTAACGTAATAATCTGATAACATGATCAATAGATGCAGTTGTGTTCATCATGTAATCACTGAAATCAGACACTCCAACCATCAGAACGCTCGGGGCAAATCTTGTTATTGGTGTAACATCAATGTTATTGACAGACCTGGGAAAAACCTAAAGCACAACATCTTGGAAATATAATTCATAAAACACCAAAAGCTCAACATAATTAAAATATTAATGTTGCTTAATATTTACAAAGAGCTGGCAAAGATCAAGTATTGATCAGATAAATATGTCTGTATGCGAGTGTGCAGACAGGGGAGAAATGTTCTACTGCCTTCATTAAAAGACCCCTAACTGGCTACATCAGGCTGCTGTCCCCCTCCCCCAGCCCTAAGACATGGGCAAACAGGGTAGTGCCAACAAAAACAACCACAGAGACCCAGGGCATACTGGCAAGCATACACACAGACTCACACACAAACACAGAGAGTGTCACTCAGAGAAAATTGTGAAACCGTCTGGAAAGACGATCATTTAAAGCCTGTATGTTTGACCAAAGATTCTTGACCAATGCTTACAGTTGTCATTCAAAATGACAACATCATCCAATGACAATCAAGGTCAAAGAGGCTACAGCTACTGGGACATTGTGTAGGAGCAAAAAGCCAAAACTGCTTTAGGGAATTTTCTTTTACATAAAATGGAGGAGGGTGGCTGGAATACAACAGACCTGCTGTGTGTTACAAAGTAGTTAAAAAAGTAAAAAATAAATAATACTTACACTCTTTAGTTGGTTCATTGGTTAAATAGAATGTTAAATAAAGCACTCTAAAGTGGGTCTTATAAAGCAATATTTTCTCCTTTTCATTGCCGGCCTTGTGCTGGCTGCCTTGGAATTTTTTAACATTGTGGAATTTTTCACCTAGATAGATAAAACTCTCATGTTGCCAGATTGCCCAACAATTATCTCTCCTTTGAGGATCTTTAAATAAAAGTCCCATGAGAAAAGCAAACACCAGACTAACATGGAAATTCAAATGTTTAAGGAATTCTTTTCTGAATAAAAATATCAAAGTAGTATAATTTGTTTTTCCAGCTGTAGGCATATTGCAGTTGCCAAATAAAGTAGGGGTATTTTAATATATTTTTTACATGTAACCATGTGTGCATTTATCAGCTTTAGTACTGTAAGTACAGCTTTAAATGTGGATTAGAAAAGAAAAAGAACTATACATTTTATAAAGCAAGGTACACTGATCTGTGTTAGTGTGATGCGCACACACCCAAACACACAGTATCCCCAAACATGACTAATGACTAATCTCTATAGGCTGCTTGTTTTCCAGGAGCTAATCAATTAAACCTTTAATGTTGTTAACTCTTACTTTTAATTGTGTTGAATTCATTGGTCCCTGCAGAGTATTAAAAATTTCAGGCATAATTCAGAAATTGACAGCTCAAGATAAAAGTACAATTACATGTAGCTGAAGAGGACAGATTTTATTAACAGATTAATAAATTTATTAACACTATGGTAGTGTTGTGTACTAGGGCAAGCCCCACTGTTGCAGTCCTCAATGTTAGGGTTAGAGATTTGAACAAACCTCTACAATTCAAATGGGTTTACCACTCACTAGGTGGGACAAGGAATCATACACAACTATGAAGCTTACACACATATACAGATTTCTGTGCAGAATATGCATTCTTTCATTCTATATTTGAACTACAGCTGGGCCATCCAGCTGGATCAATGCATTATCGACTGCTTTGGTATTTAGTTCTTTGTGGTTGGTCTGATGACACCTGGCCTGGAACGGCTCTTTAGGATCTTTCTGGAACATACAGCAGCTTCTCAAAGGCTATTATGGATTACAGTAACTGATTATTGTGACTTGAGGCTTCAGCTCTACTCACTGTGATTGGTTCAACTGTTCTTTGTGTAGTTATCTGAGTAATGGCCCTTTTAACAACACCTGAGACAAAGAACCAGCCACAAACAGACTGGTGAGTCTGTTTTTACAGACTATTGAAACAGCTTGAAACATGTCTATTTGTACTGTTAGTTGTTCCAGTTTTCATAAACTTTAGGCGAAAAGCACAATATAACAAAAATAATATAGGAATTTAAATTGTTGTAAATCTTCTAAATCTAAAGTAAACCTTCCTTTATTGTTTTTGACTGAGCCATATCCTGAGTACAGCATGACCATATTGAATCTTTCCAAATTTTACAAGCTACATGAGTTTGAATGTCACATTATTGCATAGTGCTTTCATCAGTGTAAGTGTAAACCTTTATGTATCATTTGTGCTAATCAGAAAGATTATGCTTGAAATACTTCACCAGAGCATCTAAACCATAAGTGAATGAAAACCTCCTCCATTCTGTGTTCAAAGCGATGAGCTGCCAATAGCACACAATTTATACTCTGAAAAGTGGGCAAGTTGGCCAATCCAATCTCCATTAGGTAATTCAGCAGTTTGTAAAGCTGTTTAAATGCGATGTCAATAGTGATTGCGCAATTAAAGGCTTTTATTGATGCCCCATTAAATTACCCTTTAGAGGGACATGTTATAAACTCCAGACTTTCCATCAGAGAGCAGGCATCAGGAATAAAAAATAAACTTAATAAGCTAGAGTAATAAACAATAAAGTATTTACATTTTTGAAAAAGTGACTTATTTGGAACATAGGTGTACCATTTTTTGGGGAACAATGAAGCTTGAAATGCACCTCTTCCTCCTAGTGGTAACATCACACACATTAGTACTGGGTTGAAATAGTACAAGACAGACAATGATGATGCTATTATGAGCATCATTTTTTTGTTAAAAACATAAATTATAAAAGGTTCTACTGTTCTGATAACTTTCAGAGAACATTTAAAGAGCATTAGCCAACATTCTGAGAACCTTCCCTGTTTCCTACTGGCAACATACATGCGATAATTTTTCATTTCTCAGTTTTACACTTGTACTATAAAGTTGAAAACAAATGTCAAAACCTGTCTTTGTGTCAATCACTGTGTCTTCGGTCTAGTGTGCACACAAATCAATAAACGCGATTGTAATTCTGTGTAAATGCATTTACACTGTCAGAAAGAATGAGCAGAATTTGTACTTTAGCTTGTGACTAGGGCAATACCCTTAGTAAAAACCATTCATTCTGCTATTGGCTTGTCTGCAACAAATTTGTGAGATGATGCCTTGGTATTTTATTAGAAGGAGGTGGAAAGCAGCGTATCAGTACTATCTACCTTTTAGGTTTTCAAACAATTCTTATTCTGTTTATTCCGTGTCTATTTGTCTTTAATAAGCATGTTTTAGTGTAGCTGTATTTAATAACTGTAATTAATTGTAATTGTGCATAAGACATCCATTATCACCCTTCCATATTCCTCACACAATGTACTATATTCAAAACACAAATATACACTCTAGAAAATGTTGTTGCATAAATGAGTACTGTGGACAATGGCTGAATCAGACACACCAAACATACAGAAATTTTAGCTTGTGAACCAGAGTCTTGAGTATGTGTGTGTGCGTATCAAAAGATCTTTAGTTTCAGCCCCAGGAGTGGCATCCTTCCACATCCCAGTCTGTCCATCGACCAGTGTGCACAAGGGTCGCCGTGACGACCAGGCTCCAGTCGCCATGGAGATGGACAGACGACCCCACCCGGCCCCCATGCTCTCTCGGGTTACAGCGTGAGGCATGACCCAATGCCTGCCATAAGGTCATGAGCCACCCATTCCCTTCGGTACCCTGGAACTGGCAAAATATCTGCCTTTTTTTCTGACTGCCAATCCCCTCTGTTCCACAGATGACTCTATATTTCAGATTTATCGCTGGAAAGCAAAGCCCTTCTTTAAAGGTCAGCCCTCTAAAAGCAGCCAGATCAATGGGACTATTCCTGCAGGTGTGGTCATGTAGGCTGAGAAGACAGTGTGTATGTGTTAGTATGTGTAGTTACTGTCTGTTTAGTGTTACTTTTTTATGGTGGATAAATGTTGATAAGTGTCTTGAGGTGCTGTATTTTCATAATCTCCCTGACCTCTTTATCCAACAACCACTGTCTGCATGTTCTCATGCTGGACCCTGCCCCTAATAATATAATAAATATTTTACAGTGTCATTAGCTCATCAAATTTATGTATATTATTTCCAATCCTCTGGGTTTGTCCAATGGGCTAAACAAGAGTTATTTTTCAGATGATCAATAACTGAATTGCTTTTACTTTGGCACAGTCACGGGTGACATCTGTTCAGAAAAAACTCACACTTGTCACATTACCGAGACAACAGTGCTTAAATTTCACCAGCCATTTACAATTACAGGAAGAGTTTCTTAATTCTTTCGGATTAAAACATGCAGCACCCAGGCAGTATGAAGAGAAAAGCTGCATTAATCCAGCTAACCAAAATATTGGTTGTCTGAAGAACGTTTCCTCTCAACAAGAGGTTATAACAAATACAAATGTTCCATAAATATTGTGTTTAAAATATTTTATTCTTTACAATAAAACATTTGGAAACATTTGTATCTGTATGCCTTTATACTTATTCAGTCATGGATGATAGTGGATGTGTGTCAAGATATGAGAGAGACGCAAACACAGAGTGAGACATTTTATTTAACAGTCACAACAGTGACAAGAAAAGATAAACAGAAAAACAGTACAAATAAATCCAATGGAAGGCAACAGGACCGACAGGAAACCCAGATTATGGCAAGGCAGATTTCAGCATGCAGATCAGTGAGAGACAGCCAAAAACCAGAGTCAGCCAACGAGGCTCCTGTATATGGCAGCTCCGATCAAAATGAGCCAGTAACTAAGAAACAGCACCCGGTCCACTGGGAAAGGAGGTGCCTTGATGGCGAGGAGCCACTGACAGAGCGAAGAGGGATTGAGCGGGGAATGTCAAGTGGGAGCTGGAGGGCTGAATTAAAAAATAATAATAAAAGAATAAAAAACAACTGGAGTCTATTACAAAACAGTACGAAACAGGACGAAACTTGACTATAAAAACTAAACTCGGAAAAACTTGGTACAGATCTAGAATTAGGAACAAGTGTGGGTGATAAGGGCATTAAGGGTAACGAGCGGGGTGCGAAAAAAAACAGGACGCAGATGCACGTGGTGAACTGTCAAAACCCCAATAAACATCACAATAAACATAACACATAATCATCACAATAAACATAACACAAAACCCCCTACTGATGATTGGCCTGATCTGATCACATTCCTGAATTGAAAGTATAGGCACCCCTATTTTTTTTTTTTTTTAAGAAAATACCATTTCTCCCAGAAATTGTTGCAATTACAAATATTTTTGGTATACACATTTATTTCTTCTAAGCAGAAGAAACATAATATTACACTCAAAAATGGGCTGGACAAAATTGTTGGCACCCTCAGCTTAATATTTGGTTGCACACAAAAAAATAAACCAATCACCTCTTATATGGTGCTTTTGGTGCTTGGTGCTTTTTATATTTTGCCTTTTTTGTTTTATGTGTCTGCACTGTTATACTTTGTCTTTTGTCTTATTTTGTTKTATGTGTCTTTTGTGTCTTATGTCTGTACTGCATTTTTTTGCACTGGAAGCTCCTGTTGCCAAGACAAATTCCTTGTGTGTGTAAACACACTTGGCAATAAAGCTGATTCTAATAACCATCAGCAAGCTTCTTATGCCTCTCAACTGGAATTCTGGACCACTCTACTTTTGCAAACTGCTCCAGATCTCTCAGATTTGAAGGGTACTTTCTTGCAACAGAAAGTGAGATCTCTCCAGAGGCATTCAATGCGATTAAGATCATTGCTGGCCACTTCAGAACTCTCCAGAGCTTTGTCTCCAACCATTTCTTGGTGCTGTATAAAGGTATGTTTAAGGTCCTGCTGAAACACCCATGACCTCTGATGCAGACCCAGACACTCTGTCCAACATTGTGACCTAAAATATTTTGATAGTCTCCAGATTTCATGATTCCTTGCACACCCAGGCAACAAAACAACCCCAAAACATCTTTGAACCTCCACCATGTTTGACCGTAGGTTGTGTGTGCCTCATCCTATCTTGTGTAAACAGTAGGATTACATGCTTTTTCAAAAGGGTCTACCATAGTCTTATGTCCACAAAACATTTTTCCAGAAGGATTGAGGCCTATTCTGATACAATTTTGCATGTTTTTATGTCTTTGTCAGCTGTGGGGTTCTTCTCTTGCAATAACACTTCATCTCATTCAGATGATGACATATGGTCTGAGCTGACCCTTTTGCACCCTGAGTCTGCAGGACAGCCTGAATTTGTGTGGAAGTTGACTGAGGATGTTTATCCACCATTTGAAATATCTGGCGTTGCACTTTCACTTTCGTCCATGACTGCATATATACACAAATGTATATGATAAAATTCTAATCAGTTGGAAATAACATCTTGAAGTTTGTCTTTAGAATATAATGTTTTTACTACTGTTATGGTGCTTTTTTCCCTTTCTTTATGGAAAAGAATATTTTTAAGTTATATTGGAAGAGAGAAATTGTTTTGGAATTATATGCAGTTCCTGCTTAGAACCCTTAGAACATCTGTTTGTGTGCATGTGTTGCGAAGGAACAGAGAGTGTTTTTTACCCTATATGATGCCTATGTGTTGCACCCTTAGGATTTATTTGGTATGTAGTTACACTTTAATCTTACAACCACTGAAGGTAAAGTAAGCTTGCATTACATTAGAGCCACATGTCCCAATGTTCTCCTAGCATTCCTAGACAAGCTCACAAAGGACAAACAGAGTTCTGAGCGGGAATTTAAAAGTCTTTCTAATTACATTTTTTGTCCAAACATTTAGAGATTTGTTTTCTTTTTTCTCTTGATCTGTCTTTATAAATGTCTCAGACATGACCACAATGCCATAGTGATGCGTTTTTTTAGTACAAACAATGTTTGCATTCAATTACAGTCAATATCTTTTTGTTCTGTTGTGCTATTGTATTGAATATATTACAGAGTTAATTTTTTAATATCTGCAGGGGCAAATTAATGCTTAAAGAATGTAGAAAAATCCACAGCATTTACAAAGCCAATTGAAGATCTTCAATATATCTTCTATAGATTTCATTATGTATCATCTATAGGGCAGAAAACAGATTCCTAGGTCAACATACATCTTCATAAAGTAAATGTTTATTGACTATATGTTTTAATTAGACCTTTTCCATTACAATTTCAGTCTTATACATGCCAGTGTGTAAAGCTACAGACCTTATCCACAGAGTTCAACTAGAGTTTAAAGAGAAGCAGCATATACTGCACTAACACAATAACACAAACACACACACAACAAAATCACATCATGCACAAGGGCTGAGTGGATGCCAATTGAAATCATGTTATTTAAGGACAAAAAGTCAGTCTGTTTGTCTCTGTGATGCTAAAATCTCCCTAATCATTTGATGCAAATAAAGAGAAACTGCAAACAGAAAAACATCTCTCAGGATGTTTCTCTCAACAGAGTTAGAGACATTCAGTTAGAATAGGATTTTCCAGTGCTCTCATGAATTTAAAGGAGAAAGTTGCAATTTTGCAGTTGCACTAATAAGTAAACAATCTGTTATATGTCCTGTTTTGTGTAAACACTGATTTTTTGATGATTACTCTGTTTGTGGCCAAACTGGGGAGAAAGTTAAAAGATTCCTATTCATTTCAATGGCACCTGATGGGTCACATGACTTCCCCAAAAGTATGTGTTCTGCTTTACAGCAAACTTTGCTTTTAAGGGCAAAGGTTTTGAGTTTAGAAGATGTACGAATCTGTTGTCCTGTCAATGTGAAATGATCTATAAGAGCATGCCCTTTATTGGTGTGTAAATGTAAAAATAACTATCTAATCTATTTCATGCTTTTAAATAGATTACATTAAATAGATTATATATTAATAATAACAAGCCAGTTATTATATATAACAATTGTTGTTATTAATATTTATATTGTATTTATTATTACTATATAATAAATAAATATGTATTATTAACAAGCCTTGTTTTTAAAATAATAAAACAAGCCAGACTCCAACTTGTGGGCTATACAAGTTTGAATCTGGCTTGTGAATATATTATTAATATATAATATATTTAATATAATCTATTTACAAGCCTGAAATATGGGCACCATATGTCACAACGTCAACAGAAGTGTGCTTTTTTATTGAATTATTGCAGTACAGATTGTATGGTCTCAAAAGGATTGTTCAGGAAACAATATATTGCATGTTTTTGTCAAATACAACTGAAAGTATAAATGTAACACAGATTTGTTAAATGGGAAGGTATAATGGAAGGTTTAAATACTGATCACTGGGATTAAAAAACATATAGGGTGGATTGGGACTTTTTTCGACTTCTGTAGTATATTACAATGTTAAGCCTGATTTATGACTGCACAGATATTGGTTCATGTGACTTTGATCACATGACAGTACAGCCTTGATTTGTTTATAATTTCACTGGCATTCATTGGTTTGGGGGAGAGCTTATACTTCAGTGTCCCACATTAGGCCATGTCCCACATTAGGCCAATTTGTCGTGAGGGCAGAGGCCTGAGAGACAGGAGGCGGACCCAAATGCTGGGTTTTCTTAGTTTTTTTTTTAATTGAGGCATATTCCAGAACAGACAGGGTTCGTAAACACAAGCGGACAGGGAACAACAGAGGCAAATCCAAAACACAATCCAAAAGACAGGGCAAGGATCAAGGCAGGCAGCAAACATCAAAATCTGAGGGCACAGTCCAAAGTCAAAACACCAGATATATAGCCAAAACTCCTGTTATATAGCCAGCAAACAGGACGTTACCACCGAGAAAGCAGAGGGAGCACACAGGCAGAAACGGGACTCAGGCTCCCTCTGCTGGCCTGGTGTTACATAGAGATTTGAGAGCCTTGAAAGTCTTGAGAGCCTAGAGAGCCTTGAAAGTCTTGGGAGCCTAGAGAGCCTTGAAAGGTTTGAGAGCCTAGAGAGCCCTGAGAGGCCAGAAAGCCTTAAGAGATCAGAGAGCCCTGAGAGGCCAGATAGGCTCGAGGACCTTGAAAGGCTAGAGAGGCTAGAGGGCCCTGAAAGGCTAGAGAGCTTTGAGAACTTTGAAAGGCTAGAGAGCCCAGAGAGCCTTGATAGGCTAGAGAGCCTTCAGAGCCTGGAAAGGCTAGAGGGCCTTGAAAGGCTTGAGAGCCTAGAGAGGCTGGACAGGCTGGAGAGCCCAGAGAGGCTGGACAGGCGTGAGAGCCCAGAGAGGCTGGACAGGCGTGAGAGCCTGAGGAGGTGAGAGAGCCCGGAGAGGCGAAAGAGTCTTGAGAGGCCAGAGTGCTTTGAAAGCCTAGAAAGCCTTGAGAAGCCAGAGAGCCTTGAGAGGCCAGAGAGCCTAGAAAGGCCAGAGAGACTTGAGAGGCTTGAGGGCCTAGAGAGACTCAAGGGCCTAGAGAGACTTGAGAGGCTTGAGGGCCTAGAGAGACTTGAGAGGTTTGAGGGCCTAGAGTCCTGAAGAGGCCAGAGTGCCTGGAGAGGCCAGGGGGCCTAGAGAGGCGTAAGGACCTAGTGAGGCGTAAGGGCCTAGAGAAACCTGAGAGTCTAGAGAGACTTGGGAGTCTAGAGAGACCTGAGAGACTTGGGAAACTACAGTGACTAGAGTGACTAGACAGATTAGAAGGAAACTTGAGAGCGCGGCACGGGAGACTTGTGAACCCGCCAGGGTGGCACGGGAGAGACGACTGGAGCTGGACTTGGGTCTGGGAGGACAGCTGCACTTGGCTCTGGGAGGACAGCTGCACTTGGCTCTGGGAGGACTGCTGGACCAGGAAGGGACACTTTGGCAACAGGCGTCTGGGGATGGGCAGCCATGACAGGTGCAGACTCAGGAAGGGCGGCCATCACGAGGGCAGAGGCCTGAGGATCCAAATGCTGGGTTTTCTTAGTTTTTTTTTGATTGAGGCATATTCCAGATCGTAAACACAAGTGGACAGGGAACAACAGAGGCAAATCCAAAACACATTCCAAAAGACAGAGCAAGGGTCAAGGCAGGCAGCAAACATCAAAATCCGAGGAGCGGCTTCCAGGGGGAAACTACAGTGAAAAAACAGTAGCTGTGCAATGACGTATATATATATATATATTGTTTTTGTATATTTACTGTTTTTTTCACATTCCAGGGAGCTGAGAAAAAAACGTATATATATATATATATATATATATTGTTTTTTCATTGGAGGACACTCCGTGGACATAATTACTATACAAACGGTAAATTCCATCCTCTAGAACCTCTAGAACCCCACCCCTTACAGAAAACGTACAAATATAAAGGCTTAGTATGTTTTTTTTTTAAATGTTTTAGGTTATGAGGACACAGGAAGTGCCACACAAACCATGTTTATGTTGTTACAATATTATATGTTATGTATTACAATTTTTGTCTATGTAAAACACACACACACACTCGTGCACGCACGCACACACACACTCGTGCACACACACTCGTGCATGCACACACACACACACACACTCGTGCATGCACGCATGCACACACACACACACACACTTAGAAAACTCTAGAAAAACACAGTTCTGTATGTGTCTTTCTTAATCAGATCTTAATTACAACCCTGTGGTGGTGATTCGTTAGCCCACATTTAATATGGCCAATAAAGTAACAGCTAATTGGCAATCTGCTTAATTAAAAGCAGCCTTTGTTGTCACTGTTATTAAGACTAATGAATTAGTCGGCTTAACACTAATGTGAGATTATCTGATTACAAGCTGCTATATATAACAGTAACTAATGATAGTGAAGGGAGACAAAACTGTATATGTGTGTGCGGGTGTGCACTCCTTCAACACCACTTCCTAAATTGTCAGTAAAAATGTTACAGAATTAAAAAACTGATTAAATGTTCTTATGAGAATATTAATATTACATTTAGAAAATGTTTTTGTTATTTAATGGAAATTGTTAGCTGGCTGGCAATTACAATGTTCTTGTAATAAATGTAAATGTGGGTGTCACAGGGCATGGGTTTATAATACAGGTCAAATACAGGTCTGTAAATTTGGCATAACAGTGTGCAAAAAAATCTAACTAAGCTGAATGCTTGATATTGACCTTAACTAGATTACTTACAGTACAGGACTAGATGAATTTGTGAATTTTTGGTTCAAAAGATGCCTTAGTTGTATAAATTAATACTATTTTGTTAACCACTTATTTTGCATAACAAAGACCTTTTGCAAACTTTTGTTGCAATTGTTTTATTCTGCAGTAATACTGTTCAGTATTAGTAATACTGTTCATTCAGAATAGCCATTGCATGTGGCCCTTTATACGTGCATGTATATGTAGAGGTGTGTGTGAGGGACATATTGACTGGCTTAACCCTTGCCTTTGATACACTAAGCTGCTGCTTTGATCAAACTTTCATCAAAAAGCTTTAAACCCCTCCAACAATCAGAACTGCTAAATATTGACCCTCACTATGTTCTTTAAAGGGACAGACACACTCATATATTAATACAAGCACACACACAGATTTTACACAACAAGGTTTACTTTTATGAAATTGCTAATATAAAATAGCTTTTGATATAATTATATAACTTTTATATACTTATTATGTTATATATTATATATAAATATCGCTTTTAGTTTAGAACTAAACAAAACGGTCGAGAATCCAAGTAAGTTTCCATGGAATGGTTGGATTTGCTTAGTAGAAATAATTGTACAAAACAGCTGATAATAAAACAATTACTGAATATCATTTAGTTAAAAAAAACAAACTGTCTTAGTTACACATCATTGCAAGCTAGTTCTTAAAGATTTTAAAGATTGTTAATTTTAAGTGATCCTTTTGGTGGTGAAGCTTAGATAGATGATTTGATTTGTTCAGTTGTTTTTTTTCCAGCACTGAATCAAGATTACTTCAGGCCCGTATCACCTCTGTCAAGTCTGCATATTTTTGATAACCATTTTTGATAACCAAGTTCATGCCTGAGAGCAGAAAAAGATAGTATTGAGTAATAGAGAGAGAGAGAGAGAGAGAGAGAGAAAGAGAGAGAAATTAGAATCAGAAAGCATAATCCAAACTGAAATGCAGTTTCTCATTGTTGAATGTGTCATCATTCATCTTAATGGATTTCTGACAATCTTCTGACAAGAAGGTTCTGACAATCTTTAAATGAGATTCTTTGTTAATTATGTTTTATAGTAATCTAAATATTGTATTCAGGGAAAAGTATCATCAGTATACTATAGTATTTAAGTTTTTATACATACTGCAAACCTCAGCACCATAATGCTAAAAGTCTCAGTCTCTGTGATGTTCTGATCTTTTCATATTGCTCTGGTGATTTCTGTATGTGATGTATGAGGTGTCATTCATGACCAAAAAGATACGCAGGATGAGTTTAATAACACCGAAGTTTAATAGTCACCCTATAGGACTCTGGGTCTGGGTTCAAATCCATGATCTTTAAGGTAAAGTTGGCAATAGCAAACCAGCTTTGAAAGCATCAGAAACCATTTTTTCTAGTTCTCCCCTTCTCCCTTCAGATCACCACAAGCCACGCCTCATCTAAAACACATGAATGTGGCACACAGAGGTACATAGTTTGTACCTCTACAATACATAGTTTGACAAGCAAGTAAGATATCATTTTATTGCATTTGGACTTTTTATGGTCCTGCCTCTTTCACAGAGTAGGTGATCTAAGGTAGTAGATCACCTACTACTTTAAGTATAACAATAGTACTAGATAAAATGTAAGAACAGGAAAGTAAAAAAGTGAAGATTGCCTTAGCTAAACATCAGACATGTTATATTATGCAATGTGGGACAGATCAAAAGGCTCACTACAAGAATTTTTTATTGTACAATAAGTCTTATTTACATTGACTTTTACACCCTGTACATAACATTTTTTTCTATGGACATTCTGAATTAATCTAATTGCGCACAGTGTTCAGCAGTGTGTTCTGTCTTCTGTATCCCGTTTCAGCTCTTCAAAGCTAAGCAATGTTAGACAAAAGCGGGCAGCATTTTTGATACAAAAGATTTATTTTGCTCTGGAAGTCACGTGGTCTAAATATTGTAATTGACCCCTGGTGTATTGATTTTCCGGGGTGCCTTGGAGCACGTCAGGCTGCTTCCTGCGATATAATAGCCTTAAGGACTCAGAGACCTGGTGATACATCATCATCTGGGGGGAGGATGATGAGGACCGGAGGGGCATTTCTCTAAACGAAGGAAAGAAGACTTGTCATTTTAGTAATATCATGTATTTATATCCGTTAACCTGAAATAAAAATGTTTATTTCCATGCACACACAATATTTAAAGTGAAAGACAATGATCAGATTATTCGTTTTTCTTATGAGGCATCTCAAACTCAACATAAATATATAGCTTTTAGCAGGATTTATTAGTATAAATACTAAAATCTAAAATTCTAAAACAACTACAGTAATGTACAGCCATGTATATAGCTATAAGCTAAAAGGTTTGGTGTTAATTGGTTTGGCCTTCACATTTTCTGGGTGTATGATTTGTCAGTGTAAGATAAATCTGCATGTTCACGCACAGTACTGCAGGATGTGTGTTATGTGTTAGGTTATGTGTCTTAAGCTTTTTTCTGATGAAAACACAACTGCTTTGTGCAGGAAGACACTAGAAACACACACACACACACGCCCAGGCTCCTTGGAACCAGCTGGGGCTAGTTCAAGATCAATATTCCCCTCCCAGCCCAGCACCATTTAAAGAACCTAATTCAACAATCCACCTTTCAGCACATACAAGCACTATTCTACCATTTTGTTCTTGTTCAGAGCTGTGCATTTTAGGTTGTTTTGGGTTGTGGACATGCTGACAGATTTAGCTCAAACAAGCAAGAATAAGATGAACATGAGCAAATAAACATACATTATTTAGGATTATCTCAAGCTTGGATGCAGTGTTGTTTTGGTCCATCACGAAATTGCCAGTTGAATGCATGATGTGTTTGAGTAACAGAAAATGTGAAAATCAAATGTTAAATCTCTAGGTCACATTATTTTATAGATTAATGGTTGATTTACATTGTAACATTATACATTATAACTTAAAATCCGAACAGATTATAAAAAATACCAGGTTTCACACACTTAAACAATGTAAATGGCTGCTGAAGAAAACTAGACATTACACACCAAACAACTGAGGATCACACAATACTATTACTACTACTAGACAACAGTCCATTATATCTGAACATCAAAGAAACAATGTTAGTAGCTCCCTCTTCTTACTAGAACACACATGATGTAAACAAACAAACAAACAAACATAGACGAACAAACAAACACAAAGATAGACGAACATGCTGGCTGCCACTGTTGCTGCTGCTCAAATCACAAAAGAACGAAAGCCAGTGTAACCAGCTGCTTCTAAAGCAGAGATCTTCAATCCATGTTCCTGCAGAGTTTAGCACCAGTTTACTTATCTGGTTCAGGTGTTTTATTAGGGTTGAAATTAAACTCTACAGGTCTGTGGACCATGTTGAAGACCTTGTTGAGATTCAGTGTTAGGTATTTTGCCAACGAGCTAACAAATCCTTGAGTTTTCGTTCACTTTTACATTTCTTGAGCTTCACAGACTTACACAATTTCCATTGTCAGGTTACTGTATGACAGATTTCAGTCATAGAACACTATAGTTTTTGCTTCACTTAACCCACCCCAGCAATCTCCATAATAATGTGTTTCCCCAAGAGGTCTTTAATCACAAGTCTACAATCAGTGATATTAATGTGAAAATGTTTATAAAACAGAAACATTTTTAAATGTTTAAAATAGAAAAATTGAAAACAAATTTAAAAGTGATCTGTAATATCCACTTCATACTCTATATTTTGTTACAATATATATATATTTTGTCTGTTTGTTTTTTTCTCAATAAATGTAAATTTTTGCAGTTGGCATTTAAGTTATACATTTTTATCAGTACATGTGCTCCCTAGGAATCAAACCCATAACCTTTGCACAGCTACCGCAATGCTCTACTAACTGAGCTACAGAAACCACAAACGCTACAAACAACAAACACTACAGGCCATACATAGCTGAAAAGTAACTCCTCTTTGAACTGTTAAATACTTCTATGTAAAACTGACAAAATGCATGACACAACAATTAAATCCAGTCTGCCAAGACACACTAAACATATTCTACATTAAAGTAACAGAATAAATTTTAAACCACCTCAGTAATTTCAGCTTATCTCTAAAACCACACACACCTTCCTCCTTTGTTACTTCTGGATCAATCTTTGCATTTGGAGGCCACCTGCGCTCTCTAAGAACAGCAATACTTGAAGGCCACTGTGTCTTGTCACACTCACACACACACACACACACGCAAACACACAGTGACGGACATGTGGAGGATGCTCTGTTCATCCTTTTGTTTCTTTCAGCTGACCCCCCACTCTCTTGTTCTCCTCCTTACAAACCCCCTCCTTTTCTCCTCTCCTGGCTTTTTTGCAAGGCCTCATGGGATCTGTCTCTATCTCTCTGATGACTGCTGTGGACTAGAAGGGGTCTAGCCCCCTTGGCCTCTATCCCTATCCATGTTTTAAATAGCCACACTATTCTTTTAGTGCGGTTTCATAAGGAATACATCACTTTCTATATTGCTCATACAACTGAAAACTTTACCAACTTATGAACTTAAAATACAGCTAAACTCATACACTCTTTTTCATGAGTTTTAAGTTTTGCCATATATCCCTTCCTGCTATGAACATGAATGAGATATCAAATTGTGTAGCTTGAGGGAAGGTGTGCTCTGTTTTCTTAAACAATCAGACTTGCAGTGTCAGACAGGTGATAAAACATTGACTTACAAAGAAAAGAGGACCAAAGGCATATATTAGGAATACCACAAAAAACAGTCTCTTTTGATTTAGGCAAGTAAAAGTTCTGTGTAGAGTATAGAACAGCCTGATCACAAGCAATCACTCAAAACACCCAGAACACTCCCATTTCTAACAATGACTGTATAATTGTGTGTGTTTGAAGCTCGTTGTCTGGCTCCGAGAATAAGGGGAGAGCTCCCTCTAGCCATAGTACACACACACAGCAGGAGTCTCACATTAGCGCTACACAATCAATAAACCACACACACCCTGGTTATTTTCTCACATTTACTCTTTAAAACACACACCTTTGGAAAAATACACTTCTCACATGTATGGCATTAGACACCTTTGTTTAAGAAAACACACATTATGGTCTCACACAGCCAGAAGTTTAAATGTTGTCAAAAGTGGTTTTAGAAATTGGCCATCTAATCCAGTGCTTCCTAACACCATCATGTCTGAAACATTCAACCTGTAAGGAAACAATTCACAGTTGGGATAATTAATCTAATATGGTTTACAATAAAATATAGAGAGAATGCAAACGCTAATTTGAATAATAATAATTGAATAGCCATTTAGCAGAAAATCAGTGATTACAAATATTTTCCTACTATTTACACGATTTACATTGCTACCATTTACACTAACGCAGAAAAAAAGCAGAAAATATTATTTTGCTTATAGATAAAATTATAGTTTTGTCTAGTTCTTGTCAGTTACTGTAGATGGTTTTAGGTCAAAGATAAATCTATAATTTTATATCCGCTGCTGAATCCATTCCTGAACCTTTAGTGGCTATAGATCCTGTCCTGGCCAGGAGGCCCAGAGAGGGTTTCTCAGTGAAGAAGGCTTCCTGCTGGGAGCAATGGCTGATGGGAAAGCAAAGCTGTTGCCTGAGGCAGTTAGCAGGACCTATAAGTGAACAAAGACTCTGAAGTCTTGCCCAGGCAACACTTTACAGAGACAGAGAGAGTGACACAGTGGGCGGGGGGATATTGAGATGTATCTGCAGTCTGTATTTTAGAAGAATCTCTAATCCTAAACCTGCTTCAGGTGTCAGAGGAGATCTTCTAGTCCTGTAGCCTGCGGCATGTTCATTACAGAACTGCAAGGTCTGGACACACACACACACACAAAAACATTGTGTACAATACCCCCCTGCCAAAATAAGCCTGAGCTATTCGCTGTTTGTCATTAGCTGCGTTTGTTGGCAGCACATGTCAGGCTAACATTAGATCTCTGAGCACAAGACTCCTGAGATTATTGTACATAACATCTATTATCTGGCAGAACAGTGTGCACTAACAAAAACAGACCAAAAATTGCCACCATTTTTTTTGACATGTTGTAATTAAATACCACCTAACAGCCATAATACTTTTTATAAAAATGGTGAAAGGCATTCCTACAAAAACAAGTGAATAATTAGACAAACAAGGATGACAGAATTGCTAGGTTGTTATCTTATTGCAGAATCAATATTTTGTAATTATAAAAAATAGTCAATAATCAATGTGAACAAATTCATGATTTGGTTCATGAAGTAGAACAAGAGTGCCTTCAACAAATGTAATAATATAAAAATGTAAAAGCAAATTTTAGTCCTTGGTCAAAGACGCTGACCAGAAAGACCTTTATATCTTTAAAAGCATTGCTGGCATAGCTATTCCATATCCACCAGATAGACCAGCATCAAACCAGTACTAACCTGGTCTTTTCAATTGGGACAAAAGGTGAGAAAAACTCAGCCTCAGAGGAGAAGTACTGGTGCTAGTGCTTAAATGTAATCCCTGAGAGATATGTAGGTCCTAATAGGATAATCTCCCTCTTTCCCCTCTCATTCCTTTCTCTGGAGATCTCAACTGTACAAGTCCACTTAGATTCACCACAGTAAGAATGCCACAGACAAAATGTCAGCAAATCCAAGTTCTCTTTCACCTTATCTAATGGTTCTGGAGGGATGCTGTATATTTCACCTGGCTTGAAAACTCAGTTACCAGCCAATCAGGCTTTGCACAGAGCCACTGAATTTGACTAATATACTGAACCCTGCTGGAAAATTCAGCTAAAACCAACTGAAGTAGTTGCTTTGATTCAGGTTGGTCCTAAATGGTTTAGATGGTAGACCGGCTGGAATATCCACTGGTGAACTTGGCTGAGCTGGTAGACCATTTGGAAAACCAGGCTAAAAACCATGTTGAGGTGGTCCAAGATATTCACCACCTTTTCTACCAGTCAGCAGCTCAGTTGATCAACCAGTTGGCAAATAGAAATTGACTACAAAAACTACAAAGAAAGTAAAACTTAATGCTTGATAAAGAGGGGCTTGAAAAGCAAAATGTTAAAACACATATGCAATTTTATTTTGAAGTCTACACATAACTCTATTAGGTTTCAGACCTGCATGAAAGCCATAGTCATAAGTTTTTTGGATAAACTTCATGTTTCACAAGCCCAGCCTGTGAAAAGACATAAGCAGGGCCCTCATAGAGGCACTTTAATGTTATTAAAAACATCATGTTAGGTATAAGAGTTTGCACTTTTATCCTCATACCAGTTTTTGCAAACACCTCAGTAATGATAAGCTCAGGACAGAGGAGCATATTTTCAGTCTGTAGGTTTAAGTGAAGAGAATCAAAAGCCCAGAACAGATTGAATGTGGATAACAATGCAGCAGGTTAGTCGAACTCCAGCAGTCTGAGGCCTCTCCTCTGCTTCTGTCAGCAATACCAGGGCTTTAATTGGGAAATTGATAATTGATTTAATTTACTCTCATGGACCCAGACTGCTCAGGCTGAAAGCCTGGCAACCAGCAAAATAGAATTTCCACAAGTGGCTCCATTTTCAAAATAATCCCCAGCAATCATCGCAGGAGTTGCTTTTCATGGGAGAACTCTGCTAGTGGACTGAAGGAGGACTATATTTCAGCTCTTTAAATTAGAAGGGCTTGACCAGCACACAGAGAGATTCATATCATTGAACAGCACAAACGTCAGCCTCTACAAGATCTTCAGTTGATGACAAGCTGGTCTTGTGAAATTGGGATGTGGGCGCTAAAGCCCTTGACATAAAAATGTGTTTTTCACTGTGACTTATCTGAAAAGAGAAATTTTCTGTGTAACAAACAGATGGAGCTGAGTAATAGGGGCCCTAACTGAGAAAAGCCTGAAGGCCTTTTTCATGATAACATTATAGTATAGCTACAGTATTAAATACATTTAAAAAATGTGAAGGGTGATTGCCTTTACAATAGCTAAAATGTTAATGTGTTCTGCTTCGTTGTAAATGTTTGGAGAATCATTGAAAATCAGATTAGCCATCTAGCCCACCTCCATATCTCCATGACGAAAGTGCTAACATTTTTAGGATATTTTGCCTGATTGCTTAGAAAAGTAACACACATGTACTGTATGTTACATTATGTAGAAAACAACATGGCTTACGAAGCCCATAATGCATCCTTTGTGTGATGCAAGATATCTTAAATTTTTAAACAATTGTTCCATTGCTCCTCTCCAAAAACTAGGTTGACATTCTGTTCTGCTGCAAGACCATAAACTAAACAGAAAAACGTTAAGGTAATGAGAAAATATCTGTTTACCTAAGGCTATGCATTACAGCTTATGTTGTAAACATTGTACATTTTCTTGCAGTTATTGTTTCACTTTAGTATTACACTATGAACCAAAAGGTTTATTTTAAATACAGTATATACAAACATGTCAGAAAATTACAAATTACTCAATCCAAAATCATGCATTGAATAACCCCCAAACTGTATGTCAAAGCCTATGCATTGACCTCCAGGACTGAATTTTAAAACATAAAATCTAAATTAACACATTCCTGGTCTGATTGTTCTTGCTTCATTGGTGCAAGTCCTTTCAAAAATGTTTGCCTTTATAATCATGTACTAGGACAAAACAACTTGTTTTGTCACTAAAATGAATTTGTTCTTTGTCTTTCTAAATGTCACAAATCGGTCTTGCTAATCCTTGAACCTCTGTTCTGTTCTGTTCTGTAATGTCCACTTTTCACAATCCAATCAATTCGTAAAAGAAAACAATAACATCTCATCCTATATTTTTTTCTTGCTGCAAATTGTTTTACTCTGAAAAATGGAAAATCAGTTGTGAATGGGCTTGTAACTTCAAAGGCCCACAATACACCCAATATACATTTCACTACAGTAAACTCTCTGAACTTCCTACAGTACAGTTTTGTTCCCCAGAGAAACATTTATTTCTTGTCGTTCTATGTATGGTGTAAAAAATTGTTTTCCTTTACAAAGAACCTTTTATGAAACAGAAAGGTTCTATGGATGCTACAGGTTCTTTATGAAACCCTACATCCAAAATTGTTCTCTATGGCACAGCCTCTCTAGCTTTCTCTAACCAATTGTGCATGAGTAGGAAACAACCAACAGAAACTGTATTTGGATACAATTCAATACAATTCAGTACAGATACAATTCAATTAGCACACTGCTTCTGATTAAGAACATACAATGTAGTTTTACCAATAAAGGATTAATGTCTGGCTCTTCTGTTTGGGAACTTTCTGCATGTTTTGAAAATGAAATTTAAGAGGACCTGCTCAGTCAGACCAGATCACTTTTTGGAAATGATCCAATACATCACATATATTGAGAATATAAACATGTATGCATTAAGATTAAACAATTAATGAAAATAAATGAAAATAATAATACAAATATTGAGTGAGCTGTGAGCTTTTTCCCCAGAAACATTTACACAGAACTGAGCTGACAAAAGCTGACACTCTACAGTCAGATAAAAATATGTGTTATTCCAGTATCAGTAAAGGCCTCTTGTGTGTGCAGAGAGTGTATGAAGTGTCCCAGAAACCACAAGGTGTGAGAGACAAGCAACCACTCATAAATAACGTGCATGAGAGGACCTGAGATCTTCTCCTTACCCTCTGCTCTGACAGGCACGGCCAATCAGAAATCATCTGCTATCTCTCCTCCACCCTTGGCAAGCCACATCCATTTCGCTATTGGATATCGTCAAGAGCTGCTCAGCTATCTGATGTTGAAGACTCGGGTTATTAATAAGTGTCAGGGAGAATTGATGCGTTGTTTCTGGAAGAATCTGACCCGTTCCAAAGCTTCAGGGAGATGTCCTGGGATATGCAGAATGCAAAACATCAGCTCCACTGCTTCTAATGAGAAGCTTTTCATCATTCTGCTTCACACTATGTAGAGAGTGCATATTTATTTATTTTACTATTTTTATATTTTTATTTTTTGTTAAGATACTACTACAGCTAGAGACAGGACCAGAAATCATTTCTGTCATTTATTGGGACACCTTTTTACTCCCTCTGCAAAAGCCAGTGCCAAGTATCCTCTGCAGAAATTTTTTTTATTGTTCTCAAATAAAAAATGAGTCATTGGTATCTCCAAAGTGCATTATTTAATAAAGCCCTGATATTTCTGCTAGGCATGCACTGCTGTTCATCAAAAGCAATGGCTCTCTTTAATTAAAGTACATCTCTTTCGAGGCCATGCATGGTCTCTAATGGACACAGTTGGTTACTTATTATAAAGTATATTATTATAATTGCCTCAATGCAGGAATAAGAAGGAGGTCTGCAGAAAATATGGCAGAAAAAAGCTTTGATAACATTCCTTATTATCCTAATAGCAGTGCGGCATTCGGTTCTGAACATATTTTTGGGCAAGTATTTTAGTGGCAAATGCTTTTGACTTGATTTTCACTCTAGGGATGCAAGAAAAGTAGCACACAGGAAAAATATAAGCCTGGTTTAGGTTTTTAAGACCAAAACAGGAAATGAAAAAGTCAAAATCAAAAATATCATGTAGCATCAGAAGTTTGTGATTTTTATTTTACTTTTAAAAGTATTTACAACACAACAGGAGTGAAATACATTCAGAGTTCTCTGTAATGTCATACAGTCTCAAAATAAAAAAGAAAACTATCAACGATGATGCACTTCATATCAACAGACAGTAAAAACAATCCTCTCCACTGCTTGTGCTCACAGAGGCTCTGAGCTGTAATATATATTTAGAGATGAAGGATCCAGTGGCTGAGGTAGATTGGGTTTATCAGTGAGAGATCTCCAGATTTAATTGGGTTTGTGAGCAGACAGAATGGTGCTCCATTAGTTCTGAATGGAACCTGGGAACTGCAATCAGCCTGTCAGCAGAGAGAAGTTAACAACAGGTCTCAAAACACTGGAGAATCACCCACAGTTTATATCCCTGCAGTGTTTATTGTTTGCTATGAAACTAAAAACGTCGTGTAAAAACAGATATGCAGAACAAACAGACAGACAATCAGATAGACAATTCAGTAGTAATTCAACTCCCTATGATGAATAACAGAGACAGAGCTATGGTTAACTTAACCAATCAAAAGAGAGATTATTGGCCTACAGTGGTCTTAAACATACCATAGCATAGCATTCCATGTTTTCACATTCTTAAAAAAATGAAGGTTTAAAAGTTTAAATAGAGAAAAATGAAAAGTGGTAATTTAAAATTAAATTATATCATTTTTGGTTTACAACCTTGGTATTTTAAAGTTGGCATCATGGATTTAATGAAATGTGTTGAGTGTGTAATCTATAATCAGGTGTTTGTGAGCATGTGTTGCTCTCCAGATGTCTGGAGAAGGTGTCTCACATCAGGATAGTGAATATCCAGCAGTGTTGGACATTTCAGGAGGAAATCAATGCCTGTGGTGCACTGACATTTCAATCTAAAGGTCCTGCATATTTGTTTTTCTGGATTTTGGAGATGATCTCCAACATAAAGTACACAGCAGTGTCTAGAGGATGATGATCACAAAGGAATTTTTCTCTCCCATTTTCTTGGACCCCCCCACCCCCATTTCCTCTCACCATTCCTCATTCTCTTTTTTTCTTCCTCCTCTCATCCCATCACAGCTAAGACAATCATCAGTTACCCGTATTCGGCAGCACCAGCTCATCCCAGCTCATTTTGAAGATGAGGCTTCCATGCTACGTGGTTACTGTCCAATCCTCTTTCTGTCCATCACCTCTCACTCGCTCTCTCTCTCTCTCTCTCTCTGTGCATGCGACCATAGATTGACAGACAGTGAGCAAATCAATAATAATCATGGAATTGCAGTGGCTGGTGTTGGTCATGTGATTGAAAGATCAGTAATTTGAATATGCAGCCATGTAAACATTACATCAAACATGAAACATTAATGTCGCAGGCAGACTAGTTTATTGTTGCCAGTGCTTTATTTAAAACAAATTGTGCACTGTACCAGCTAACAGGAAACATCTTGCAAATTTATATGTTGCAAATTTTTCGTATGCATCAAAAAGGTGAAATAAAGTTCTTAGTGAAATGTTTTAAAAATGTTACACAATAGAAAAGGTTTAAAAGTAAAACAAAGTATATTATATGTATCTGATTAATCTCTGATTATATTCCTGTAATGTCTTTTTCATTACTTCATTAGTCTTGTTTGGAAGAGAATAGTTTAATTGATGTGTAGTTTAGTTACAACTCTTATCACATGACGTATTTGGTTTTATGGACTGATAGGATGGGACAAAAGAACATTTATGTTTTTAAAGAACTGGCTAAAAGAAATGAAACATGTTTTTATTAAACATGAAACATTATTTATTAAAATAACAAACTATAGTAATTTACTAACATTAACATTACATAACTGAGTGAACAAATAAAGCTTAGTACCTTACCTCATACTCATATTACAGTGGCTGGGCTTAACAGCTTTTAATTTTCTTTTTTCTTCTTGATTTATTTTTGTATTTTGCAGAATGGCAAAAACATCAATATACATAATGGGATGCGGAAAGTACAATATACTTACACATTAGTAAGCACTTCTATGATCGTTCACATTGGCCAGAACTCATGAAGAAACACAATTTGAAAGGATATTATCAGCAATCACACCCATTCGCATGTAGATTTCACAAAGGACAGCATATTCACAGAAATAACATCATTAACAGCAAATAAAAGCATTATGCTGCTTACTCTAAACATGGCTGCTTTAGACAAGAACTCATCTTCATCTACATCAATGAAATGATTGTTTCTTTATCATGTTGCTCCTGGTTAGGATGCAATGTGACATAAACACTAGCCCAATCACACAATATATTATGTGTAGACTTACACCATGTCTCAGGATCTGTGTTTGCCAAGATGTAGTTTTTGTTTATTCAGCAGTATGTAAGTGTGCATTAGTCATAAACATGGTTCAGTTAGTGTAATGAATGCTAATGTTAATGTCCCTGTCACTCCACTCCAACAGTTCATAAGGGCTGAATGAGATTTCTGTTTTTTGCAATGCAGGGACACAGAGACCCAATAAATATTTACTGAGAAACTGAGCCTGGTCCCAACCAAGAATGAGAGTGCCAAGAAAATGTTGCAATTAATTGATCTAAAGTTTCAAGAAATTTCAAGAAAAAAATCATATATATGAAATAAAATAATTTTTATTGTTTATAACAATAACCTTAACAATGTGTAAATATTGTATGTATATAATAATCTCTATTTAAAACATTTTATTGTAGGTTACTTTATACACATTTATTTCCGTATGTTATTTTCCCCATGTTATTTAAAATATGTTATTTTAAATCATTAACTTACTGTTGGGAATCAGGGTAAGATAAGCAGACCATTTGGAATGCTAACTTACAATGTGTTTCCTCAATAGCTGATTTTTTTGATAGCTGATATCCTATTTCTTTCAAGAATAATGCTGTTGAATGGGATTTCACACACAAATGAAAGTGAAACTGTTAGTCTACATTTGAGATGTTCCAGTTAGGCAGCTAAAGCCAGTGTCAAAAATATAACACATTGATAATTGTCCAGTTTAGTCCAACCAGGAAAAGCAGCATAGAGAAAATGTTGGACCGTTGGACCAATAGCCTTATGGCAAATGAATCACCTAGGCCTCATCTTTAAAATGCTGCAAAAAACATCCTACATTTGCCCTTGGTTAATTGAAGATAATTTCTTTAATGTGTGATTTAGAGACAAGAGGTGTGTATGTCTCTGTTCCAAATCTAATTTTAGCTTCACACTCAAATTTTATTAAAGAGGCCCCTGATATTAATAGTAATATTTACTGTAGGCCATACATGCCTGGGTTGAGCTAAAAAATACTTGGCAAATAAGACCTGATTTACAAGAAACAATAAGAAACAAGCAACAGATTTTTACATTTCCCATATTCACATACTGTAGTACTGTATATTTGGAATGTAGTTATATTTGATGAATAAATTGAGATATTACTAAGAATGCTGAGTGAACTGACTTGCATAAACCAAAACCAGCACCAAAGGCTAATCAAAGATTAACAACATAACATAAAAACAATCTTTTATGTAATCAATTAACTATTATTTTTTTTAAAAGAAGTAAATGTGCAGTATAAAAAATCATAATGATATGAAAATGATACAAAGAATGTAATTGTACATTCTGTGCAGAATTAAAAATGATAATTAACTGATAATTAACATTTCTTATCCAACCAATCTTAAAAACTTTTTTTTTACTAAACTTGTTGAAAAGCATTATGGAATTGCCTTATTTATAAAAGATGCAATGTGCACAAAACTTCTTAAATTCTCATACGTCTGTAATCTGAGCCACCACTCCAGTGCCCTTTTGATGCCAACAAATAAAAAACAAAGAGTAATGATAAGCTGGTTTTAGCTGTTAGATTGTGTGAGGAGGCCAATTTTTGAGTAACATTACTTGATTAATGCTCCACACCAGCTGTACTCTCTCTCTCTTCTATTCTTTCTGTCTTTTTCCTTAACTCTTGCCTTTCCATTTGCTTTTTATGTGTCTCGCTATGTCTCTTTGCCATCTTCCTGATGTGGCAATCTGGAGTGTTTTAGGGTGAGTAATTAAAAGAGTCTGGGCCTGTAAGGAGCTCTGGAGGAGGTTGGCTTCCTGCTGCTGGGTCACACAGATTTTGCATGGTCGTGAACGATCAATGGAGGTGATGGCAATCCAATGTAGGACTGGAACCCAGCAACTCGTCGATACATGCTCTGTGTCCAAGACCATCCTGGCAGGAGACATCATGGATAATGAGGAGCCAGTCCAACACACAGCTGGTACCAGCACTCAGCCCATGGTACAATATGCAAAATATTGATTACCATAATGGCGTGTTTAGTCGTGTGAAGAAGATTAATCTAAATGCATAAACTCACATTTAACTCTCATTTAATTAAAAAAATGTTGAACAACTACTTCTTTGGTACATTTCAGTTGTGATGCCTTTTTGGCTTAGAGGCACATTAATGATCTTTCTGTGCATCATAAAGCATATTCTATCCATAAATGGATGTGGGCCCTTTTACCTTCTAACCATAAAGATGCTTCATTTAATTTCACTTGACAGGTGAAAAGAAAATCACACAAGATTTGTTAAAAAATGAGATCTCTTTAATATCTCAGTTGTTTCTCCCATAGAGCGGTAAGATTATGTGGTGAGCAAACTGAACTTTTTGCTCAAGTTAAATTTTTATGTTACATAATTTAACATCTATTAAAAACATCTGAGATAATGTTAATACTTAAATGATTCATTACTGAGAAGCAAATTCTGTAGGAAGAATATAATGCAATGTTAGAATTTGTTCAGCACCTATACAATCACGGGAGTATCATTTGCTGATACTCCTCCTTTGTTCCAACTTGCCAATCTTGCATCACATCTGGTAATCACTTGCATCACTGGTGTACTGCACTTTTCTAGTTAAGAAGATGAGAAAGTAATTCCAACTTCTTCCTTGCATAAGATCCAAGAATCACCTCTCATACCTTTCTCAGCCAGAGTTCTGTGTTTGCCCAGTCTATTTGAGGCATGAATGGCAGTAATACAATAAGATGGTCTTCTCTGTTAGTAAACGAATAGCAGGAGCCGAGTCCTCAGGTCCAGCTAAAGGTCAGACCACTGTGGGGAGGCATGAAAGGGCTCATGCAGTGACCCAGCGGTGTCTCAGCGACCATCCAGCGATGGCCTGGTAGGGAGGAGAGCAGGGTGCAGTACCATCAGTGCCACACTGGGTCAATAGTCCTGTGGTTTCAAAAGAGTTTGAATCTGCCGAATCAATGTACTTGTAAAAAGATCAAACCTAGCAGCACAATCGAGGGTTTCAGTGTGTTCTTGCTCCATCTCTCCCACCTTCGCTCTCTCTGTGAGCATCTCACTCTTTTTCTTCTCTAAGAGTGGAAACATGCAGTACACAGCTTGCCTTGCTAGTTTTAGTTCTGTCAAGTGTCAGTTACACCAATGTTTGTCCTGGTATTTTTGGCAAGTGTATTTCGTAAAGAGATGATCTCTTAAGCCACTCCCTCTCTTGTATTGATGGTCCGTGCCCTTTTAACAGTTTCCCTGCTGTTCCAGGTTCCCACCCTGCTGAGGTTCCATCAGACTGACAGAACCGCAGGGTTCTCTATACTGCTGCACCGTAACTGTGCTTGGGTAAAGGTCAGGTATTGTGCCTCGTTACAAGCTAAATGGGCCCTGTAGCCTCAGTTCCACACAGCTTTTAGAGCGCTGAACAAAACGGCCTGCGCAGGGGTGCAACTGTCTGACTGGAAATCATACAGAACTGATATCCCTCAAACTGTCTTTTCAAAAGTTTGAGCTCAGACAAACTGACAGAAATAGTAGCTGTGGTGCAGAGTGGCCACCTAGGCTTCACTTGACCTTTAGACTCAGTCAAATATCACATTTATCCGAACTTGATGAATGAATTTATATATTGGATTGATTGTGTGCTTTCAATAGGCACTTTCACACCCCCTGGTAAAGAACTTAAGCCACTCATTTATACAGTTGGGATCCTAAGAAAGGCTATGCAGAGATGCAGGTACAACCTCATAGACAGGAATATCAATCTTTCCTACATTTTACATTTAGTAGTAATTATATTATAACATTATTCATGGTTTATTTTAAGTGTTTAAGAATAACAGTATCTATTTAATTTCTATATAGTATTTTACTGTCTGTAAATTGCTGAATCCTCACTATGCACTGAATATCAAATGTCATGTAAATGTGTTTTAATGTAAATGTGTTTATGGATGTAAAATAAAAATTACAGTTGATGAGTTTTTGCATCTTGGTTTTCAGAAATAGGTTAGGCGTGCTGGGGAATAAGCTCTGTTGTTGTAAACTCCTGAGTATGTCTACATGGTACATTAAACATTTCGAAAAGCCAAGCCTACAGTAAAATAGCCATTTACAAAGTTTTTTTTGTTATATTGTTACATCTGTCACATCTATAAGTAAAATGCTTGTAGTTCAAAAATATTATTTTGTTTAAGCTGTTTCAGCTACCTGTGTTGTAGAACAAAATTTTGTGTAATTGTAGATTCTGTTCAAAATATTTTTTCAACCTAGCTAGTAAGCAGCACAACTCATAGTTGAGCATAACAAATACAAAAGGTTTTTGAGGGTGCTGTGCAAATGGCTTTAACACACAATATGGATAAGCCATTGGGTTTTCATGAGTGTCGACCATAGACATACATACAGATTACATGCAGCCTTGTAATAATATTATTGCTTTCTTTGTAGTAGTTGTTTCACTTATTTGCGAGGTATGAGGATATGAGTTAAATTGCTGATGATCAAGAAAACTGATACAGCTAGGAAATATCTCAGCCCAATTACTCAAAGGGACTTTAACAGATGCAGCTCCAATAAAACTGAAGCCTTTTAATGAGGTAAAGCCTAACAAGAGTTTAGCAGAAAACTATCAGAAGGGCTTTGGAGGCCTGACACTCCATCTCTGCAATTCATTACCCCTCAGAACTGTCAGTCCCTGGCTCATCTCTCTAATGGAATTAGGCACTGTCAGCCGCTCAGCCACACGCCCACATTAACACAATGGAAAGTGCAGATATATTTTCCTACGAGTCTGCTTGCACTGTCCCTAGCCCATAAATTATGAAATATAGAGCTTTAAAGGTCAGCAAATAGATTGGTTCTGTGTGGAAGCGTCTGTTTGGTACAGGAACAAGAACCATCATGTTCATTCATTGATGTTGTTTATAAAAATTTATGGTAACAGAACCTGTTGGTTAATTAAAATGCTCATTTACAGTGAATGTGTGTGAGCAACAATTTCAATATCCTTTTCTTTTGTGAGATTGGCGAGGGGGAAATAGGAAGTAGCAAAACAGTTCTGAACCGAAGGGTTTAAAAGTATTGACAAAGTTAAACGGAAGAGGTTTGTTTAATTAAGTTTGAAAGCCAGGGTTTTTTGTTCTAGGTCAGAACAGTGTATCATGTAACAGCAGTCTTTGTGATTTTGACAATTATCATTTTTCCAATCTTTTTTTTCCTGGAAAAATCCTCCAATCTGCTGTTGGTCTTGGAAAAATATTCTTGTAAAAGGTTTTTTTCATTCAGGTATGTTATGAGAGGTTTTGTGAAGAAATTCAAGTGGAAAAACAGTTATTTATCAGTGTTGTTTTACCCAAATACGCATCACACTGTAACACACAAATAGTCAAACACACTAAAGTTAGTACTGGATGCTTATAAAATTATCAGTGCATCCCTGAAAATGATGCCCGGAGTGGGTGTAAAATGACTTGTGAATTCATAAGTGAATTCAGAACAGTTCTCTGTTTGTTCATAAAAGTCCAGTTACCATATATCTTGAACAGCAGACCAGAAAAGCCTCCCCCCACTTTTTTAAAGGAAATTCAAACTGCCAGGACGCAGTGTTTTTGAAGGCCTCTTGAACCCCCCAAACGCTCGCAGTGGCCCTGAAGTGCTGTCCCTCCATTAGATTAACCCATGGTCATGACCAAGGGGGGCATGATTAAGTTGCAGCAAACTCAATTGCAGGGGGTAACATGTAAGATAATGGTTTAGTTTGCGGAGAAGCCTGGCTAAAGCTAACATCAATCGTACACTAATCTAAAACTCTGTCCCTCCTTCTCTGTGGGTCATGCACAATCATAGCCCATTGATCTTTCATCAAAACATTTCAGCTTCCAATTAGCCAAGGATGGCTTACCAAGCAGTTGTGGAATCCATTAATTAATAAGATTACAAGATGCTGTTTATGCACAATTATATACAATTTATCTTTAATAAACTGATCATGGATGCTAATGTGACAACCCTAAGAGTATTTCACAGGGAGGCAGTATGCCTATTTCAAAGCCATGTAGATTGTGCTGGTGTCACTATTACTCTGCTCATATGAGGTTTGAACAAAACTTTTAAACTTTTTTTTATGCATTCTGCCTATATGCCATCCCACATCTTTTGTGCTATGAATATACCACAAAAGCATGCAGTTTGTAAGGATGTGCTGTTAATTCAAACTTATGATTTTCACTTAGATAATGAAACAGATACAAAAGACAAGCAGACTTGTAATCAAAGGGGGAGCCAAGAGATCAGAGTACCATAGGTTTGTGGTGGGCTGTACCAGTAAATAACCACCTGACAGCCAAGCAGAATAAGATTTTAATTTAATTACACAGTGCAATAAACACATTTGTGTACTTATTTTTCTCCTATTTTAGTGTTTTGGTCATACATGGAGCTTCTGGCTGTAATTTCTCTTCATAGTCTTGATGTAGTCCAGCAATTCTCCTGTAACCTGGCCGTTCTCCTCTACCGACCTTCTGTTTGCAGGATTATTGATCAGGCTCAGGCTGTGGGCGGCAGCACATTTAATGATGTTCCCCTTTGTTTGAAGGAGCAGGAAGCCAGTTCTTCTTTTGACCAGTAAAAGGCCACCAGAACTCTAAAACAAGGAATGCCTTGTGGCTGTGTGGACAAGCTCTGCTAATTAGGTGTGTGTGTTTGTTTGTGTGTGTGTGTGTGTGTGTGT
>JBAJNP010000266.1:1501-12390 GCA_036877545.1 Yasuhikotakia modesta | reverse complement strand
TGCAATAAATGATTGCCGATTGCAGTACCCTCAAAGCTACTCAGCAAATGTGTTTAATGTCCTTGACCTTGTGTGTGTGTGTGTCACTTAGGATGTGTATGTGGACTTCTTGAGACTTCTTGGTCTCTTTCTAACTCTGTACCATGTAATAATGTAATGCACACATTAACACACACATGCAATTAAACACACTCCCTAAGTACAGCTTTTGTCAACAGTTCATGTTGCATTTTCTGTGGGAGAGAAGACTTATGACGATTTCCATGGTCAGCAATAGAATTTAGAACCAATTTTAGCTGCTTATGTGTGAGTGATCCATAGTGGTCACCTCATAGTGGTCATAGTTCACTGACTCTGCAGGCTGTATAAGAAATCATATAAGAAGTATAAGAAAGGCTTTCCACAACACATACACACACCACACAAAACAATACATACAAACGTGGAAGAACAAGTTTTCTTTAACAAAAGCACAGGACTTATGTTCCAGTGTTAGTTCAAACATGTGTGTTGAGTCTGGGTTTGATTTTGGGGTTATCAGGACGTGTGTTTGTATCAATGACACACATGTAATAGAAAATGGTGAAATAGAACATTTGTCTCTTTATACAAAGCTAATACATACAATGACACAAATAACATGGAATATAGTTCATTAGTCAGTCATTTAAGTCATTGTTTAAAGTTTAAAAAACGAAATTCACATGGGTTTGGAATGACATGAGAGAAAGTCAAGGAAAGCAGTCTTATAATTTATGGGTGCACGACTCCTTTAAAAAATGAACCTCTGTGTGTGTGTGTGTGTGTGTGTGTGTGTGCATTTAAGGGACAGAGCAATGTCTTCCACTGCAGGTCAATAGTGTGATGGATGGCACATGAGTTGAATTGCCTTCCACATACACAAACACCCTTTTTCTTGAAGTACACATAGACAAGGACACACACCTCACAGTCAACACACTGCTGTCAGTCTGAGGCTAAAAATAAACAGCAGAGATTCAGTATTCAATCACAATTTCTTTATGCAGATGAATGAGGTGGAGTAGATTAAGATGTTTTAAGATGTGTTCAGAAGCATTATGGGCAGACGAGGGTGCCACATGCCTGTCTGTTTGTTGAGTTCTTGTCAGAGAGCTAAACTGTGCAAATAACATATACTGTGTGCAGAGGGATGCTTCTTCCCTATTTTACCTTTTTAAAATGAGAAATGATACAGCTGCTAGCTGAGCAAACAGCAGAGTGTTGAGGAGAGCCAGCTCTGGGGTCCTGGGACTTTGTCTGGTTTATAGCCTGATTGAAAATCATTCTGATGTGGCAGCTGGAAAGGTTATCTGTGAAATGGGTTCAGTGCTGTTCCCAATAGCTCTGTACAAGCTGAAAGTGTGTGTGTGGAAATTTTTGGTGTGTTATGCTGACCGTTAATAGTAAAGAAATATTGAAGGAGAGAAAAATGTGATAATAAAAGAGATGCTTGGTCTTGACATGCTGCACATCCCCTCGGGGTGTGTGTCCTTTATGGGTGGGTCGGAATGTGTGTGTTCACCGGAATCAGACGTGTTTACATGCATGGATATACTTATTTGCTTATGCTGCAGGTTCATGTGCATGTGTTTGTGTTTTGCTGTTATCTCCTGCACACAGCATCCTCCGATTGGCACACAACTGTGAGGTTTTGATCCTGCCTTTGAATAGCATTGACCCCTACCATGACCTCCAGCCGGACCTCGTATCACCCTCTCTGCTTTCTCTCCCTCACTCTCGGAAAGTGTTTGTTGGAAAAGAAAAAAGGGGGATTGTGTTGATCAGCTGAGAAGGGTTTAATAGAGGGGGTCATCAGGCGGGTGGGTCATTCATAAAGCCATGGGTCCTGCCGGGCTGAACAATGCATAACCCATATGACCTCTGACCTGGAACATGTGCTCCATTTTTACTGCTCTATAACAAAAGAGGAATGTATTTTTTACTGAACAAAGATTAAAATCTGTGATCTAATGTAATAAATGAGGGGTTAACATTACTGTAATGAAATTGGTTTTCAATTTATAGAAAGAGCCATGTTGTTCTCAGAACACTGCAAATTGTAAAATCAGTGCAATATATTTGTCCTTATGACTTATCACTGTTTAACAGAACACTGATTTTGAATTAGATACTGGGTTTTAAAATGTTACATAAATGTAACAATCTAGATAAATATTGCTTGATTGAATGATAAAAAATGTACTCACTGTATATTTACTGTATAATTAGTTCTATTCTAAATTGTAAATGTGTATTTTGTTTCCCATTTAAACGTGGTTTGGTGTCTGACTTTGAATTTGCAATAGTAACTGTAAAATGTTGTGTATAGCAATATTTTTACAGCTTACAGTCCAGGTTCTTCTAGAATCAAAATAAATTTTCATTCTGAATATATGTGGTAATGTATAAATGATAAAAACTGTAAACATTTTTAAATACAGAACAAATACTCCTGTTGTGAGTATTTAAAGTATTATATGCAGAATATGTTGATGTAAACCAATGAAGTGCATTGCTTGGCCATCATATATATGCAAGATATGAACTAATCACATATTGTCACGGGTGCTGCGTGACTGAAACACAGAGAAACTGAGATTATGGAGCCAGAATCTGTTTATTAAAACCATCAAAACCAAAACATAGGTGCACCATTACATTTAGACCATACGACGAGGACAGACCAGGAATACAGAAACAAGAACTTAAATGGGGAAACAAAATCAACAGAACAGGCAAGCACAATGACTAAAACATAGGTGATGATGATAAACGAAAAACCATAAAGTTCAAGGGGGGAGTGAAACCCTCAGGGACCAGGGGAGAGCCAGCAGGGAACCAGGATGACGGAACCCAGGAGAGACCCTCTTGGACCAGGGAGGAGACCTTGGCGGAAGGAGCCAGGAAAGAGCCAGCAGGGAACAAGGACGACAGAGACCAGGAGAAACCCTCTTCGACCAGGGCGGAGATCTCGGCAGAAGGAGCCAGGGAAGAGCCAGCAGGGAACCAGGACGACAGAGACCAGGAGAAACCCTCTTCGACCAGGGCGGAGATCTCGGCAGAAGGAGCCAGGGAACAGCCAGCGGGGAACCAGGACGACGAGACCAGGAGAAACCCTCTTGGGAAGGAGCCAGGAGGGAGCTGCAGCAGGAGGAGCCAGTGGAGACCCAGATCACAGCCGTAATGGCCACCCCCTGCGTAGTTGAAGGAGGTAGCCCTGGAGGAGGAAGGACTGACAACCCCAGGGGGCAGACCAATGGAGGCAGAGCCGGTGATGGAACCCGAGGAATCGACTGGGAGCCGAAGAGCCGAGGTGACACAGAGGATCCAGAGAGCCAAGGCGGAGCAGATGGCACCGGCGACCGAGGTGGAGACAGGGATCCGGAGGGCCCCGGTGGAGATGGTGTGCCCAAGGATGGAGGAAGAGCCAAAGGAAAGGAGGAGCCTCATGGAGCAGGAGGGATGGAGCAACGAGGTGGAGCCAAATGAGTGGAAACCAGAGGCGGAGGATGGTCGAGGGACCAGGAAGCGAGGGATGAGGAAGCCCGGAGGAGCCAGGGGACAGACAGGACTGGGTGGAGCCGCAGGGTCAGAGGGCCGAGGTGGAGTCCAGGATACTGAGGTTGGAGGAGGCGAGGAGGGCTCCAGACCCAACACCACTGGCAGCTGGCAGACCTGCGGCTCATGCACTACACAGATGGTAGGCTGAGGGTGAGCTGTGGGGCAGCAACGTGAAGACGGGTGCATCACAAAAAAACAGGAGTCTAAGATAGGGAGGGTGGGAAAACTTCAGGGGTAACGGTCACAAAAATCAATGAGGTCCAGTGCACGCTCACCCTCAGCGGAAGCGCAGTGAGCGGAGCTTCCCTCATCCTTTACCTCAAGCTCCTCAGTTGGCTCACGTCCCAGGTCTGGAGTTGCAGGCTCCAAGGCACTCTGAGGCTCCATCGCTCCCTCCACAAACGACTCCTCAGCGGCAATGGGACTCCTCAGGCTCTCCGGTCTCGACGGCCTCGGGCTGGGGCTCTGCACATCTGGATGGTAGAGGGCTGGGCACTGGGTCATGAGTGGAGCACCGTCATGGGCGAACCACAAGACACCAGCACCCACTCGAGGACTTCCTTAGTGTGCCCTGAGGACCATTCCCGGACAACTGTGGAAATTACAAAGCCAGAATCGATTTATTAAAACCATCGAAACCAAAATATAGGTGCACCATTACATTTAGACGTTTAGACGATACAACGACGAGGACCGACCAGGAATACAGAAACAAGAACTTAAATGGGGAAACAAATCAACAGAACAGGTGATCACAATGACTAAAACACAGGTAAGGAGGATAAACGAAAATGAGAAACAATGGGAGAAACCATAAAGTTATCATTGCAGTTGTCAACCACAATTAACTACGCCTACCTTCCGTGACAACATGGACCTAATAGCAAAGGGTCCATGTTTAAAGTCATATGGTGTTGTTTAGTTGGTAAAAATTAAGATTGGTTTCAAATATTAATAAGCATTACTTTAATCATTACTTTAATTTACTCTGTGGGCCTGTTTTAATTTTGTTACTTCTGTCTCAGTCTGATTTCTGGTTTATTCCTCCATATTATACTTGGCCTCAAAAACCAGCCCCCACAAATTGAATATAAATCTTGTCTACTATTCATGTGCAACAGAACACTCTTTAAAAAAGAGATAAACAATGCTGTAAAAGAAATTCTTCTATAAATTCTTTAAAGAACCTTTCACTGAATCAAGGAATCAAAAATGGTTCTAGGGGCTTTAACATTGCAGGAACTTTTTTGTAGTTCCTATAACTTTTTTCATTCTTTTATTGTGAAACTGTGCATCAATCCTGGGGCCTATTTCTGTTTAAGAAGAGCTGATCTGAGTTGAGCTCCAATATCTTGATCAATTGAGCTCCAATATTACAAATCACCATGGCAACAGTACCCAAAAAAGAGGTCTGCATATTTCTCTCTAGTAGAACTGGAAGTGCTACTGCTAGTGTATGGCAACTACCAAAAGCAACACAGTTTCAGCAGCAAATTAGTGAGAGTTGGCATGGGAAAAAATTTGTGCATTTTTTGTGTAACCTCAATCTTGAGTATCATCAGCAAGAACGAGTCTGCATAGAGGAGGTTAAACAGCTAACGGACTCGTGCAGGGCCAACAACCTGTCTCTGAAAGTGGACAAAATTAAAGGGATAGTCGTTGACCACTCTCCGTTAAACATTGGTGGTTCCCCTGTAGAAATTATAAAGGGCACCAAGTTTCTTGGCATTCACCTGATGGAGAACCTCTCCTGGTCGCTCAACACCAGTTCCACAACAACGAAAAAAGGCCAGCAGCACCTGTTCTTTCTGAGAAACTGGAGAAAGCACATCTCTCACCCCCCATTCTCAGCGTGTGCTACAGAGGGACAATCGAGAGCTTGCTGAGCAGCTGCATCACTGCCTGGTTTAGGAATAGCACCATCTCGGACATCAAGACCCTGCAACAGATAGTGAGAACAGCTGAAAAGATCATTGGGGTCTCTCTCCCCTCTATCACAGACATTTACACCTCATGTTGCATCCGCAAAGCCACCGGCATTGTGGATGACCCCACACACACTTTTCACCCCCCTGCCATCTGGTAAACAATAACGAAGTATTCTCAGTCCCTCACAACCACTTTGCAGTAGTGTTTGCACCTCAATTTACACAAACACTACTCACTTTAATCACTTTTTTATAGAACTGTGTATTGGTCTGCGTTTTTGTCCTGTGCTGTCTGGTTGCACTTGGCACTTTATGTATATCAAGTTTTTTTGTATTGAACTGTATTGGTCTGTGTCCTGTCCTGTGCTGTCTGTTTGCACTTTGTGCACTTCATGTATGTAGAGTGTTTTATATATAGCGTACATTATAGTTGTGTGTTGTACTGTAGCACCTTGGTCCTGGAAAAACATTGTTTCGTTTTACTATGTACTTGTGTAATAAGTTGACAAATATCATCAAGAAGAAATTGTGGCATAGGATATCTAGGACTGGCCATCCATCCTGGATATCTGCATGGATGGGGTCTTAGAAAAGAGTGTTGCTAAATGACAGCAAAATGTTGCAGGGCCTCTGAAAATGTGCTTTCAGATGGCGTATGGTGATTTCCACCTAGGATCTTGTCCTTCAGTGTGCCACAGTGAAGTTGTTTACCTGGTTCACGTACTGGTTAAGAGGTTGTTTTTGTTAGTTGGCATGGGTAACCACTATCACCCTGCACAATCACTTCTGTAAGATCTCATTGCTTTAGTGCTGCATGTTTTACACAGACAGTGCTATGCAAGAACATAAATGGAAAAAACTATACTAAGTGTATAGTGCATTCAACAGAATTAATGTACAGTGCATACATTACTTACCACATTCCGGCCTATTCCTCAGGCTAATTATTAGGTAACTTTCAGAGATCAAAGCCCAATCTTATTTGCTGAACATAATTTATTACATTAGCCTAATTCAAACTGAATTCTACACCAATCCTTTGAAACCCCTCTTTGATGGCTCTCATGGGTTTGTGTCCGGAAAACAACAAAAAGATTCTTAAAGTGCTTAAGAGTGAAGCACACTATTTTTACCGCTTTGTATATAGTGGCCTTACAAATTTCTCTGCATCTCTAATGTTACACAGAAAACATTTTTTTTCATTTGCAAGAAATGAAATCTTAGATAAAAGTGTGAGAGCATGACCATAATGGTTTATGTTACTGATGTTGAGATGGATGAGATTATAGATATTTCTAATTGACTTTAAAGAAAAATGAAACTGCTCAAATATAAATGCATGAAGATATGACAAAAAATCCACTAGGGGCCTCAAAATCCTCTCCTGAGGATTCCCTACAAATTAATGCAACCTCCCTATCTACAGGATTATCTGTAAAAGGACATGCCATTTTAGTCACTTTGATGGTCTCTGCATGATGTAAGCGTGTGTAATGATTGAATATACTAAATGAATGAGCTATTTAAACACCAGTTACAGTTTAAAAAATGGGGCGGAGACTGAAAGAAAACCTTTGCCGAAGACAACCTGTTTTTGACTAGGTTAGGTTAACAGAATAAGTTACCATGGTAATTGACATATAAGTTAGTTCTCACATTCTGCTTCCTTTCTTGAAGTTAAGTGATTGTTTTTCATTGTTTATCATTATTAATGATACCTGTGATGATTTTAACAACGCTTGCTAATAACTTTGTATGGAAAACACTTGGTATCTACATTGTAATAATTGTGTTACATGCTTATGTCTCACATTTGATGCATAAACATTTATAAGTTAAAATACAATTTATTCAATAATAGCTTTAACAAGGCAGTCTTGTTAAAATTAAGGCTCATTTATATGTATATCCTTCCCACCATTAATATTGAGAGATCTGGCACACATTTGAAGACATAGAGATGACGTCTGTCACAACATCTTCCTGCACAGTTTTACATATGTAAAATTAACAAATGTATTAACAAAAAAACAAACCTTACTAAACCATGCAACACAAATAGAAAATAAGAAACAAATAGAAAACAAAGTGGACTCTAAAATCTAACCGAACACCACTTTCAACACACTCCCAGCATGCAATAGAAAGAGAAAAAGAGTGAGAATGAGAGACAGACTCTGTCTGTGTGCTTTGAACCTGCAAATCCACCTATTGAGAAGGTTAGGTGAGAGAATTGGCAGGTTTTTTTTAGGCAGGTTTTGAATCACCTTGACAGTTGCATGCAATCTGCTAAGAAGTGCACTTCACATACAAACACAACATCTATATATGCACCACAACATAAACAAATGCATCACAAAATTTACAAAATTGTTGCAGTTCTTCACAGCTATAGTACAAAAGTGAAAGTTATGCCACAGGGTTATATTGACAAAACAGTATGAAATTCTGCGCAATATAGTGAACACAGTCATGACTAAAGGCATTGTTAGGCATGTGATGCAATGCATGCAGCAATTGCATTTGTGGTTATATTCACAATATGGCACAGTCTCAAATGCTTTATTGCACTTATAATGTCATTAAAATGTAGTCACTGGCATATAAACTGTAATTGAATGCAATGCTAGAAAAATAATGATCCGCGTTATGTGCCACACTATGATACACATTTTGCCAGGGAGATCTGTTGACCGAATAACACTGAATTAAGATATAACCTATCCATTTACTAACACAAAGGATAATTCTTTCAGATTGTAAAATAATGATGAAAAGTATCAAGCAGATTTTAAGAAGCTGGTATTTTTTTCCAAAAATCAAAATACATTTTGGAACGGCCTTCATAAGAGAATAAAATACAAATAATAATAATAATACATAAAAATTATTGCATAACTAAACAGCTAAATGACTCTTCAGTTAAGAGAAGGGTTAATTGGAATGAAAAATTCACATGTGTATAAAAAAGGTTTTTGATATGACCAATATTTTTAAACACTATAAACCACAAAGCATTCACTACAAAGCTTTTATCATTAGCAGTTTATCACGCACATTAATGAATATGCACTTGTGGAATTTGAATCGAAGGATTTAAATGTATAATGTGTGTTCACACACCATCACATGAATACACTAACACCCAGTGGTGGATAAATTTCTTTCTCTCTTTGTTAAATAATGATTAAAGGTCCTACAGAGATTTTTGCCCCTTATGATTAAATAAGAAAAACACTTTAATGGATGGGAGGAAGGTAGGGGATGCTGTGCCAAGGTCGCTTAAAACCAGAGGTATGCATTTAAAGGTTAATATCCCTAATTCACATGCAATTTTGCACAAATGGCTTTAAATATTGCTCTAATGATCGACATAACCAGGGTGAAAGTAGGTTTCACAGCCTTCCTGTAGCTCAGCTGGTAAAGCATTGTGTTGGCAGTGCAAAGGTTGTGGGTTCAATCCCAGGGAATGTAAGTACTGATAAAGAAAAAAATATATGTTAAATTTACTGTAAGTTCCTCATTTACTGTAAGCTTTTGATATCTCAGACATCTTAACAAACACATTGATTCAATTACAAGTTCTTATTTCTCACTGTATTGCTGTGACTATTAACCAGAGTAATTTCATAAGAAAGACATAAGAAAGACCTGAACTACTACTACCTGAACTAAGACCTGAAAGACCTGAATTGCCAAAGCAAAGCTAGTTTTGAACCTCAATTCAGAGCCTTGGTACATATATTGGTATGCAAACTCATGGGTAGTGCTATCTTTGCATTTAGACTGACTGTAATTGCAATGAGGATCTGAAAAGATTTAATCAGCTTAACAAAAAAATGTAAAAAAAGCTGGTTACAACTACATGATAGTGTAGGCTTATCTGGGCACATGGAATGCTTTATAATGTCACAGGGTTGTAAGAATCGTCTCAGGTTACGTATGTAGCACTATGGGAACGAGATGCCAACTCTACCACAGCGAAGAGACCCCTGTCATGTCCCTGCCATGTCAAAGACCCCTGCCATGCCAAACTCAACTTAGGGAGCTAGGACAGAGGCCTGAACATCAAGGCCATAAAACCTGGTCTCTCAATGCAATTGACACCATCTTCTTGAAGAGAAGCCTGTGGTCGGGGGAACCTGATTGTCCTCTTGGAACTTTCGCAGTGGGGTATACGATGGACGCATGGGAGAAGTGGCGGGTCGTGTGCCTGGCGGCTCTTTCCATGGAGGACGTTGAAGACGTCTACCTTTTCGGAACCATGATCACAGGTCTACTGCTGATTGGAATTGGCACTGGCCTGTTGTATCGACAAATCAAGAAAACCAGGGTGGCTGTTCATAGCCCCATAATGCTACCTGGCAAAATTGATGCGTTGGGCAGAGCTGTTGAGACTCAGACTGTGGTTGTAAACAGAGTTTTGGATAACATCTTGGCAAAACTCAAAGCTCTGCAAAGGGGAATAGTTCAACTTGGAGACCAGAATGGACAATAGAGTAGTTTGTGAAAAGAGTATACGGCTACTGCCCCTACACCTAAACATTTCAATCTTATCTGCTTTCGGCTCCCTCTCACAGCAGTGACCTTGGCCAAGGCCACTGCTGGAAAAACAACTCCCCTGGCAGATCACAGCAGTGAGACGCTCTTGCATTCCTTGGCCCCACCTTCCCGCCAGACTGGCAGACAGGTCTTGTCCAGCACTGTTTAGCTGCAGGAGAGGATGGCTGCTTGCCTACGCTGGATCCCCCCCAACCCCAAAGACTTTTACCTTGTCTTAAATGTTGTGAAAATGTCCTGACTTGCTTCTTTAGCTGGGGTGTTTTTTCATGTTCCCCTACTGTGCTTCTCTTGGAGCATTGTCTGGGGGGTTGGCTTTTTTTTCTTGCCTCATCTTTCCTCATGTGATGCTGTATTTCTTATATTCCTGTCTTCCTATCATGTCTTCCCCACTCTTGTTAATTCATGTTAGTTTGTATTATGTGTGGATGGGTTGATTTAAAATTTCACTACGTATCATACTGTACGATTGTGTATGTGACAATAAAGGCATTTCATTTGATCTGATACCTCAAGTAGAGTGAGCTTTGGTTCCCAAAGGAGGGGGAAGACCAGAGGACTCATAAGCGATACGGACTGCCTCGACAATCCAGCAACTAAGCATTTACTTGGAAGCAGGCTGACCCCTCTTATGTGGGCCAAAACAAACCAAAAGCTGGTCAGACTTCCTCCACAGGGCAGATCTGTGGACATAGGTGTGCAGTGCTCGCACTGGACACATAAAATTTACCCTTTCCTGGTCCTGATCATCGAAAGGAAGGAGGACAAAAGTCTTGGAGTATGACCGGCCGTTGAGTGACTGAGGGGACCTTAGTAGCG